>JANHFQ010008778.1:227575-239196 GCA_032468035.1 Aparallactus werneri | reverse complement strand
CGTTTCTTCTTGTGCACGCTGACTTTTTAACCCCTTCCCCTCCACTCTGCTAGAGACGTCACTCATTTGGCTGACTCTGCTAACTGCTTAAAGCGGGCTGGACAGCACTGTAAAATGGTATATAAGTCTAAGTGCTATTGCTAAGTGGAAAGGGAGGGAAAGGAACAGTATGACACATAGAGGTACTAACAGTGTCACCCCCAACTGTACCCAGGCAATTTTTTAATAAAACACTCTTACTTCTCCAACATTTCACTACCTCCTGTTTCATTACTAGCATTTATTTTCCCCTTCCAATAATGCATTCCCACTAAAAAATACACGGGCAACGCCGGGTAATCAGCTAGTTTTGTATATAATAAACAAGATTTATATTTTGAAACATAATGTGTCACGTCTTTTATCTCACCACAAAGCTATGGCAATGACCATCATTTTCCCTCTAACAATCATCAAGGCATAGAACATGAATTTGGGCAAACTCTGGGAAACAGTGGAGGACAGGGAGCCTGGCATGTTGTGGTCCATGGGATTGTGAAGACATGACTTAGTGACTGAACAACTAGTTTAACTTTTCTTGTACTCTGGAGCGCCAATCTTCACATACTCTGTAGAGTATACATGTTACAATGTAAAAATCTCAACAGCTGAATGTCTGTTCTTTATCTTAATTCTAAGATAAAGTACATAGAATGTGCCAAAACATCTGCTTAGCCACTGAATAATGAATTGTTGCAGAGTGAACAGTTTAAATGAATGTCTGAAAATTTATCTAAAGAAATGCATTTTTGTTTATCTATCTTAATTGGATAACATTTCAGTATTACTAACAATGTATCATGTCTATGAACTCTGCAGAGTGATCTAAATGTATTGTATATTGATTTTGGAACTTTTTGAAGAAAAATATAAGTTCATCAATATATGACAGACATAAATTATAAATTATGTAAATTGAGCCAGCTATGATAGATATCATATGTATCCATTGTCAATAGATATCCATATATATATATTTCTATCTAGAGACAGAATAGCATGTGCAGATGGGTGTTTTCCTCTGCAATTCAGTCACATTAATTTAAGTATTGTCCAGTATGATTAGCTAGTCTCTGTTAGGAATAAAACTGTTAGCCTTCCATAGGGCCTTGAAAATGTGATACCCCCCACAGGCAGTGGGCCAGGATGTCTGTTGAACCTTGTCTGTAAGGTTGGTTTAGACCCCTCAAAATTCACAACTTTAAGATGTGTGAACTTACCTTCCATATGTCCCAGCCAGCATGCTTCTTCCGACATTTTGGGAGTTAAAGTCTACACTTACCAAGTTACCAAGTTTGAAAAATTCTGCTTTAGAGTTTTGTTTGTTTTCTTTTTCAAATAATTTATTAGAAGCTTGTTTCCATTGTATTGTTTATGTGGGTTTAATTATTTTGTTTTTCTGCTCATAGATACTTCAATCATTCCTACCAAATTTCTATTTAGTTTTACTTTTATATTGTGTGTATCAGAGATGGTATTCAGCCAGTTCTGACAGGTTCCGTGGAACTGGTAGTGATAATTTTGAGAAACAGCAAATACCACCTCTGATTGGCTGACCCTAGCAAATACCATCTCTGATTGGCCGAATGCATAGCCACGTCCACCAAGCCATGCCCACAGAACTGGTAGAGAAAAAATTTGAATCCTACCACTGGTGTGTATGTATTGTTTGTTGTCTAGAATCACCATGTTGCGATTGGTGTCATGTCAATCAACTAAATAAATAAATAAATACACAAATAAATAAATAAATAGGAAAGATATATAGGTGTTCAGCATACTGTAAGTGAGACCTGCTGAAAAAGATGAAAATTATCAGAGTTCCAGGATGTCTGGGAAAGGCAATTTAACTGTTCACTTTCTTCTTTTGAACAAAACTAAAACCTGTCTTTTGAACCAGAGATTTATTTTGAAGGGAAAAGATCCTCAGTGCATGCTGGCCAGGGAATTCTGGGAATTGAAGTCCACATATCTTAAAATCAGCAAGGTTCTTAGCCTCTGTCTTCCAAACCAAAGTTCCCATTGATAGCACAAAACTCTCTTTCCTCAATTTTATATTAATTTAACTTAATGTTTTACATATGTCTTTTTCCTGCAGGGTTTGGAGTGAGGGGGCGGGGAAATGGAGAAAATGGGACAAATGCAAACTGTTTATATTTGCAAAATTGCTAAAAAAATGCAATCACTTTTGAATTTAAAACCCCCTCATCTTACATGAATATTACCAGACCAACCAACGAGATCACAAGATAGGAAAGTAATGAATATCTTATGTAGAGAAAACCGAGAACAGATATGTGTTCATGCAGATCAAAGCCTATATTATAATTTTCTCTGGAATCTGCTGTGGGTTTTTCCCCCGCTTGATTTCTAAGCAAAAGATCTGAGATGAAATGAAACCCATTGTATCAAGAATCAGATTGCTCCTTTTCCCCCATGTATGTTTTTTACAGGGAAGCTTGGAAAACAAACCATGCCACTTCTTTATGTTTTAAGATGTGATTTTGAACTGAATTAGAACTGAATGAATAATTAGCCACCAAAGGATTGTGAAATGCCAGCAAACACAGTGTCATTTCCCACCCCCCACCCCCAAACTGATTGATCATATGACTTTCCTCCCTTCAGCCATACCAAAAATAATGTGCTAGAAAGTATTAAGTTTGTGGTATTCAGATTCTCTGGCTCTGTCAATTTATTTTGAAAGGTTGCCCAGTCATTTTATAATCCACTATTGGAGGAATATAGATTTGGAAAGAAGGATAAAGGTTTGGACCTTTATTGGCTGATAACAGTTGATACTGCTTGATATCCTATGAATATCCTATGAGCAGAAATATGTGATGTTCAGTAGTAAAAGGCAAGCAGTCCTACAGAATTTTTGTTGTCGAAGAGCTGAATGTCATCTTTATTGGCAGAATAAGGATAAAACCAGATTTTATTGTTTCATCATACTCACATAAAGCACTTGAAATGTGTACCACTTTCCTTTCCCCTCCCCCAAAGGCAAGAGTGTGATGGTATTGAGGGAGGTGGAAAAGCAGCATTTTCTTCAACAGTAAATAAGTCTCATTTCAAACATCAGATGCAACATCGACTCTATCTAGCCATTGATTTTTTATATAATGAAAGAATGAATGCTCAGAACCTTGAAAATGCACTTTGGAAATTTTAGCAAAGATTGATAAACATGGATTTCTTCTTGCCTTATTGGAAATTTATTTAATTGACTGCAAAGTGATCTCTGAAGGCATCTCTAATATTGGTGTACTTTTGCTGTGGGCAAATCCTGAGCCAATTCAGACTGTCAGTTTTAGGATTTAATTGGTGATTCCTATAAAATGAAATACAGTTTTGGTTGCAACTGAATCTTAGGCCTGTCAATTATTTCTCCTGAACTTTTCATATACAAATAGTCCTCAACTTATGAGTTTCGAGTATTGCATTGCCACAAGAGACCCAAGTCCAGTTCCCCCTTGAATTCTATTGATCCTTATTTAGCACCAGTTTTGGTTTGACCTCTAATTGCTAAATTCTTGTATAAGAGGTATCAACAATAACTTTTTCTATGGCTTGAACTCAACAAATAGTCCCAATTGTTTGTGTGTGACAATGGGCTGGCCATAAACATCTTAGCTAATTAATTAGCTAACAGGAAAAAAATTCTTCTAAGATTATAAACATACACTACAGATTGTCTTTGCTTAATTTCATAAACAGGGGTGGTATTCAACCGGTTTTGGATATTTTCGAGTGAACCAGATATTAATTTTACATCTGATTCACCAAACTAGTTGCAACAATCAGCTGGTCCTGACCACCATGCCCCACCCCTTCCAGGAGTCTCCACGTGGTCCATTTTGGATGCCAGGTAAGGGCAGGGTCTGAGCGGAGGTGCTGGGAGGGCAAAAAACAAGGCTCCTGGAAGTTCCGGAAGTCCAGAAACAAATCTGTTTCAGGCCTCCAGAGGGTCTCTGGAGCCCAGGGGAGGCCATTTTTGCCCTCCCATAGTCTCGAGGAAAGTCTTTGGAGCCCAGAGAGGGCAAAATGCCCCCTTACCATGGTGCAGGAGGCCAACTAGGCCATGCCCATCATGGCCATGCCCACCCAGCAACCAGGCAGAGACCTGGTTGCTAAAATCTTTGAATCTCGTCCCTGCTTTTATTCACTAGCTCTTCATACTTAACAATGGTGCTGAATGAATGGTACTCATGCCTGATCCTTAAAGATATGACCATTGCAGTGCCTTCATAGTCATGTGGTCAAAATCTGGTGAATGGCAATCCACACACAGGGATCTTCAAGTCCCCTCCACCTATCTCCACCCCCAATCTCTGCTCTTTTGGTCACCTTGCTCTGTGCCATGCCTGCCATTACCAGCTGACTATTTGCGTGT
Source organism: Aparallactus werneri (assembly GCA_032468035.1). Classification (NCBI taxonomy): domain Eukaryota; kingdom Metazoa; phylum Chordata; class Lepidosauria; order Squamata; family Lamprophiidae; genus Aparallactus; species Aparallactus werneri. Next base: position 234,761 of record JANHFQ010008778.1, on the reverse strand, counting down.
TGTTCCTCCCATTGCTGATGAAGTTCATCCAGCTTGGTCCTTCAATAGCATAGTTGGTTGGGGATGGCTGTTGTTGCTGAAGTGGCAGGGTGCACAAGCCTACTGCCTCCAACTCATGATCTCTGTCTTCCTTCTGCCACTGCTGATGAGGAACATCCAGCCTTGGCCCTTCATGAGGCAGCTACTGGCTGCCTGATGCCTTTTTCCTGAGACTGCACAATGTCTTTATGAAGTCTTGCTGTCTAGGGAATTCTGGGTCTTGAAGACTTTAAAACTTTAAACTTTGAAAAACATTTCTTTTATGTATTTGAAAGGGTGTTCCTGCCACCACAAAATAGTGTTTGTTTTATATAAAATGACCTTTTGGATTGGATTTTTATAACTTACCTATCAGACTGAATTTAGGAAACACAGCATTTTCTGGAGATAACTTGGCAAGGCCCTTTCCTGTTTAGTCAAAGTGGTTCTAACTTCTTATCACCAAACTCTCCTCATGAGTAATTCTATTTAAGCTTCATTTGTTAGCCAACTTGGCATGCTGAGTGACCATTTTCTGCCAGAAAAGATGCTTTGATAACTCACTTCCAACAATCAGCTCCAAAATATTTAAAAAGAACATTTTCATTCCTTATGCACACAAATCCTCAAGCCCTCATTCTTTCTGTCTGCAATTTGGAACAAGTATTCTCAATAAAATACAATCACTGCCAAAATCTGGATGCTTTCATTCTTTATGTTTTCCCCATGCTATACTATAGGAAAATAAAGATATTTTTCCAAATTTCATTCTAGATCTAGGCAGTGTTTTAAAGTTAAATGCCTTGGCATTCATCTGCATTAGACCAGTTTCACAAATCAGGCGCTGAAATTCAGTGATGTACTGTAAGTAAAACTTTTCCAGCTTCAAGGCAAACCTCTCACATTGGGCCTCTACAAAGTGTAGAGCTATGACAACCTGCATTTCTCATGATTTCTTACTGGCTGTTTACATATCTCACAAACATCCAATCAGATGCTTTGCAGTAGCTAGTTTGTAAGAGTATATGAGATTAAGAGTTCAAGTTTTTCTTAAGAAGTTGAAATGTTGGGCTGGGAGTCAAAGTAGAGCAGGGGTGCAAAGCTGGTGGGCTGCAGGGCAGATGTGTCATGCGCAGGCCATGCCAACCCCAGCTCCATGAAGGGAAAAATGACATGATATTTCAAGTGATGGCAATGTAACGCCGCAAGTTTGACACTCATGAGATAGATCCTTAAGAGTACCAGTGGAATTCTGGGAAGAACCAAGAAAGGAATTGAAATAGAAGAAGTATAATGGTTGGAACTAAGATGGATCTAGATTTATTAAAGGCAGTTGATAAATGTCATGGGCAATATTACAATTCTGGACCTTTGTTTTGTTTCTCAGTTGGAATCTGAAATAGAAAAAGACACAATCCAAAAAAGTCTGCTGAAGATGAAGAAGGATTTTTTTTTCTATGCAGTGCAGAGGAATATAATTTAGGCAGAAATCTTGAATACGAAAATAACTTCTTTCTGAACGTATTTTAAGAAGCCAGGCAAGTAGCATTATTAAGTGAGTGGATGAAAGAAGGGAATGACACCATTGGAATATAAATTCTGCTTGCCTAGTTGAAGCTGCTTGCTTGCTTTGATATCTTTTGTTAATAAAGTAGAGACAACATAAAATAACAAAAGATAGTGGTTGCACTGTATCTTTCACTGAATCCTGAGAACCTTCAGGAAACCCCTGTGACACAAACCCCTCAAGCCACAATAACTGAGAATAGGCAGGAAGAGAAGAGTTATGGAGCTGGATCTTCCCTGCTGTAATAACAATTCTGAATTTCATAAACTTCAACGTCATCTCGTCAGCCAACAAAAGAATTCTTCCCTCCTACTCCTCTGCACCCTCCATGCAATATACATTCACACATGTGTCCAGGACATATTTCCATTCTTGGGATATTTTTGACTCTGTCATTGTGTTTGGGCCACATGTTCTCATATCCCCCAAGTTCCACATTTGTGTTGTAGGCCCATAGATGTGTAAGCAAAGTACAAGTTTAAATGTTCACTGAGGGGCATTGGAAGAAGATTAGATTTTGTTATGCCCTCAGTGACGTTCTAACATTGGATAGCAAGAGCGGCATATAAATTTAATAAACTTGATATGCGAAATAAGGACCAAAGCCTTGGATATTCCAGAGCCCCATCTTGACTCTGACTGGTTTCACAGCACTAAGGAAAAAAAGCAAAATATTAAGAGGTGAAGGCCAATGGATTTAAGTGTTAATGTAATGTTCTCTTTTGCAAATGAATCATTGCTGATACCTATTGTTCATGATAACTATTTTTTAAAATGCCATAGTGTACCAGCTGTGGCCCAGGACACAGAAGTGATATATTTTCTGGCCACTGGGGAAAAAAAATGTAATTTAGCATAGAACCAGCAGAGATGTTCACATCTATGAATGAAATTTGTTCTTTCTACAATAAATTTATTTCCAATGAATATAACAAAATTTTTATTTGGTTTCAAGGTTACATTTTTTGGAGCAGGGCTTTTTTATATTTTATTCTGAGGGCTCAAAATGCAATGTTTTGTATTTCAGGAAATATGATACTGGTTTAGATTTATTTTATTGGCTCATTTTTAAAGCAAAAAGATAAGTACTTGTCTCATGTAGGTTTTAGATTGGAGTGCTATTGTTGTGGCATTTAAAATAAGGGGTCTGATTCCACAATAACAATATTTAGTTCTTTACAGTAAAAAATATTTAGATTAATGTAAACTGTATTCTTACGGATAACTTTGGTCAGCAGTATATATTATAATACCCTCTAATGTAAGCAGTTTTAAATTTGAATTCACCTTTATTCTAATCATTTCTTTATGCACTTCATTTCTCATGGCTCCCATTAAACATGGGAGCTCAATAGAGATTGTTAGAAAAGAAAAGGGCCAAATGATGACACTTGTGTCACTATGCAAAAGATATAAGATTAGTACTTGCATCAGATATCATAATACCACTGTGTAATTTGTGTGATGTCTTCATGCACATGTCATTGCATCTTATTTATTTATTTATTTATTTATTTATTGATTGATTGATTGATTAGACTTCTATGCCACCCAACTCCCAGAAGACTATAGATACTGCTGTTAGAAATAGAAAATTTGAAATGCACATGTACACAAACAAATGAACACATAAAAGTGCATTTCAAGAGATGCATAAATATAGAGCCAGTTCAGTCTAGTGCTTAAAGCACCAGGATAAGTTCAAGTCCTGCCTTACTCATGAAAGCCAGCTGGGTGACCTTAAGTCAATCACTCTCTCTCAGATCAATTTACCTCACAGGGTTGTTGTCATGACAAAAATGGGAGGATATGCTGGATATGTTTGTTGCCGTCCATTATTTCTAAAAATAATAAAGGTGAGATACAAACAAATAAATAAAAAAATATGTTTCAATCTACACATTAGTTTTAAAAAAGGTAACATTTCTCAAGCCTAAATAACTCTAAAGACTTTAACCTGAGTCTGTTGAAGGATCCTGTTTATTTTATTTATTTATTAAATGTATATGCTGCCCATCTCACAGTCAAGTGACTCCAGTCATAACCGAGAGAGTCCCAAGCGACGGGCAGACTGGAAACTAAGTTCATCAAACCATGCTTTAAATCTTAGCGCAATCTTACAGCAAAGCCATCGACTCTTCCTCTCTGCTATATACTGTAAATTGTGCTTGGAAAGAGATTGTACTTCATGCACAATATGATTTGCATTTTAACATTCCTCTTCAGATCATGTGCAAAAGCTTCCAAAGACTGAAGAAGTATTTTTAACCCTCAGGAAGATAATCATGACTTACAAAGAGTCCAATTCATTGAGTGGTTTGTCATTTGCTTGATATTTCCCTCTAGAGAAGTGGATATGGGATCTCTCCCTTGCAAAGAAATCCTTACTCTGTGATGGAAAACAGTGCAATCTATTCAGACAGCTCCAGACACACAAATTCGGAAATGCCTATAAATAAATAAGAGACATGGATTACAGCCATTATGTTATGTGTGGGATCAGCCTAATGAGTCTCTCTTGGAGAGAGAAAGAGAACCATTTGCTATAAATACAAATAATAATAATAACAACTCATTTCACATGCACAACACTTCTGAAGATGTGAGAATCTTTCATAATGAATAGTTTTTCTGGGCAACTGGAATTTCCTTTCCTGTCTAGTACAAATAGTTTAAAAGGAGATCGCATTTCCCCAAGATGAATTTGTACGGTAGATTTCTTTTTTCACATTCAGAATAAAGAGGAGAATTGCCATACAGTTGTTTTTGTCAAAGTTTATTTTCATTGACTCAGAAATAAGAATGTGGGGACTTGTAGTGCTTGTGTATCATGACCCTGTAATTCACCGCTCCTGAGGATTTTAATATGAGCTAAGAAAGGAAGTTAAAAAGCATTTTTTTCCTGCTTTCTCATTTCTCTTTTTTATCCCATGCTTGTTTTTTCCTTTTCTCATCCAGATGTCTTGTTATCACCCATAAAAGCAATCACCATTTGTATCTCATTCAATGTATGAAAAGAAATCACACTTTTTCCTTGCTACTGCTGGCCCAGATGAGAAAGTACCAACAAATTAAACATAATGAAGCAATGTGTTTTTCGGATAATATTCTTCCACTCTAGAGGCAAAGGACCTGCAAGTATTTCTGAACTATAAACTACAAACCTTCCCACATGCTGGAAACTGTAATTACATAACATTTGGTGGCCTCTGTTTAATCCTTTATATACAGATCTCAAGAAAGAATGATTCTAAATCTTATGAGTTGCAGCAGGTTATCAACCAGATTGATCTTTTCAAAAGTCCAAGAGAAGGATGTAATCAAAAGGAAGCAGCCTTGAAATTAGCCTGATTTTAGTGTCTAAAGTCAAACTAGTAAAGCTTTCTGCCTACTTTTAATAGATGAGATTCAATCAACTGCAGAGTCTGATATTTGCTTATTGAGGTGTTTACTCCAATGAAAAGTATTTGTTATTTTGGTAAGGTTTGTGTGGCTCATCTCCAAAGAGTCAATTTATAATGCTGGGGAGCATCCATGGATGATTTGATTTGAGAAAGCTTTGATTAAATCATGTCCTTTGCAACAAATTTGTGAATGAAAATGGAGACTTGCTTTGAAAGAACAAATTGAATCAAGAGCTTTCAAAGTATTTGGAGATATCATGGCAATTCTGATATAATATGCATTGTTGAAGCTTCAGATCCATGTATGGGTCTGATTGATACAATGGACTCTGATCTGGCCAATTGATTTCCCTCACCCCATTGAACAAAATCACAGCTATTTTAAAAAAATAATTATTAAAAAAATTAAAGAATTACATAAAATTAAAAAAGAAAATTGGAAAAAGTATGGACGAGGAATAAAATATCAGTAAATAAACAAAGAATTTGCCATTATTAAATTTAAAAGTCATTATTTTGTTAATTAAATGTATAGAACTAGGTTCATCGTATCATCTTAAGAAATAATTAAAATTCTATATTAAAGTCTTAAATAGTAATATTATTATCACCCCATTTTGTCATTGTTCCAAAAACAAATTCACATAATCATATAGAGTAAAGGGAAATAATATATCAAGGCAAACTCAGACACTATGGTTTTTGAAGGAGGAAAATTGATGTAAAAAACAGTTATTCGAAGCAATCTTGATGCTTATAAATATTTTGAGGCAATTACCAGTCGAGTATGCTGAAAGGGAATTTAGAATTTAATGTTGTTTTTACTTACCTTTCATTTGATTTTTTTTCTCTTCACTTTTTTTCCCTTTTTTCCCCTTTTCTGTCACTTTTTCCAGATCTTTTGGATTGGGAAACCTAACCGGCTTTGGGTTTCATTCACTTTTTCAACTCAACACCTTCAATGTGGCCAGACACAAACCTTAGCTCTGTTTTTTTCTTCTGTTGTCTTTTATGCTAATGGAATGTTACTCTTTTGTATTAAGTCTGCCAAAGAAATTGAATTCAACTTAGATATCTGAATGGCCAGTCAGCTATACCAAGCTCTACATATTTAACTCTTTTAGGAAGAAAGTCTATGGGCAGGACCACGGAGAGAATTATTAAGTGCTGGAACAAGACTAATATGGGCCCCACTCCCCTTTCAAAGCCTGGATCCTCAGCAGTGGAGTGCAGTAAACTACAATTCACATCACCCTTCAGTATTTTCAACCTTCTAATTGGGTGATGGGAGTTGTAATCCAGCCCTACTGGAGTGCCTGCTGGGGCAGAAACCAGGCCGTCCCCCCTGGCTCTCAGCCCCTACTCAGTTTTGTTCTCATCGGGGCCGACTGCAGCAGAGGCCCCTCATCTCGCTGCTGGGCAGGTGTCACCGAATCCCTGACACGCCATTGAGGCCGCTGCTGGGTCCCCTTGGCTGCCATGCCAAGTGTGGGCAGGCAGCTGGGCTTGTGGCATTCAGTGTGGGGGACACGATGCTGGACACCACCATCTTCAATGTGGGCATGGTGCATCTGCAGTTGATTTGTCTTTCTCTCCCCCCACATCTTTGCTCTTGTGGGTTCATGCTGCACTTTGGTGCAGTGATGGGCGACGTGTAAAAGGCATGATGTCTTTGGTTTTTGTAAAACATTGGTTTTGTAATTTTTTTGGAAAAAAATTCCCCTTCATGGGCCCCCTTTGAGCTCCATGGGCCCTGGAGTAATGTACTGACTGCACCCCCCTCTCTTCAGATCTGTCTATGGGCAACATTAAGTCAGTCCCCCCAATGCTGCTTTCATTACCTCTAAGAACAGGAAGCCATGGCTACTTTTCCCTTTTCCTGTTTATTTATCTGTTTAATCTCTCTGTGCTTCAGTGCCAAGGCTCAGGTGAGCTATTCACCTCAATGTTCCTGTACATAAATTAGAATACAGAATAATGGAGTTGGAAGGGACCTTGGAGAATGTCTAGTCCATCCCCATGATCAAGTAGGAGACCCTACACCATTCTGAACAAATGGCTGTCCAATCCCTTCATATGTGCCATCTTTTGCTTCTCAAATGCAGCCTGACAAGACTAATTTTTAATTAAAAAAAATATTCACATTTTTATGCCACCCAATTCGCAAAGGACTCTGGGTGGCTTACAGAATTAGCAT
>JANHFQ010008773.1:10755-24337 GCA_032468035.1 Aparallactus werneri | reverse complement strand
GAAGGCTGAGTCGACCTTGAGCCTGGTGAGATTCGAACTGCAGTTAATTGCAGGCAGTTGCACTCTAAGCACAGCACCCTACAGACTGAACCACCACAGCTCTTCAAGGAACCACCAAAGGAAGCATAATGTCTATTCTACTTGGATTCAGTTCTTCACGCTCTCATCTCAAAATATCCCTCCATTCCCCCAACCCATGTAAAAACTTCTGCCTCTATCTCCTTTTCTCTTACTTGTTCTGTATTTCTGCAAGTCCAGAGATTAGCAAATCGGGGTTTCTTTTTTTATTTTGAAAAAATAAAGAGGGAAGTCAGCTAAAGTGAAAGAGAAAGAAAGAAGAGGCAGAAATGGACAAAGCTAAGGTTAAGCTGCCAAAGCAAAACCACAACACAGATGATACAGATAGTCCTTGACTTATATGACCATAATTAAGAATCTTGGGGATCTGACCTATGTTTCTGCAGCCCTTCAGAAGAGTCCCACTCTACTCCATGCATGGAGGGAAATTCCTTCGAGGGATTGCGGAAACAGGGCCAGTTCTTTGGGATCTGACTTCTGTTTCTGACGCTCTTTAAAGGAGCCCCCTTCTCCTCTGTGTACAAGGGAAACACCTTCAAAGTGCTGCAGAAACAGGGCTCAGATCTTTGGGACATGTATATCTGCTTCTGCAACGAGTTCTTCTCCCCCTTTGTGCATGGAGGGGTACTCTTTTGAGAGGCTGCAGAAACAGGGGTCAGGCTGTCAGGATTGGATCTCTGTTCTTGCAGCCCTTCTTGCAGGAATTCCTTAGTGCCTTGGAGGTGACGGGAGGGGGGGGGAGGAATTTCAAGTCTGTGACAGGGGACATCAGCTTGCAATCTTCCCCGAGAGCTTCCCTGTTGACTTTCTGGAGCAGCTGGTAGAGAAGATTGCAAATGACGACCACATGATTGCAGGGTGCTTGGCAGCTGGCCATAAGTACAAATAGATTGCCAAGCATCCAGATTGTGATCATGTGACCACGGTGGGGAGGGGGAGAGAATGTTTTAAGATGGCTGGAAGTGCTTTACACCCTTTCCAAGGCACTTTACTTGTTAAACAGGAATTAATTGAGGACTATCTGCATGGAATAGAAACACTGACAATAATACATCTGAAACAATTAAAAAAGAAATACATTCTTCAAAGAGAAAGGAAAGAGCCTTTTCAGGCTTAAGTGAATCACCTGGGATGTTCATAGCAACTAGCTTGTCAAGTGCTACGTGGGCAAGGAAACTTGCCATTGCAGAGAAAAAAAGCATACTGCAGTTATTCAATATGTATTCCCACTCTGTGTAACTGTAGGAGGGGGGAAATCAAAATGTAACATTATTTTCTATTTAGGGAAAACCACAACAAAGCGTGCTAGTACTATAACAAATGCAACCTTCATGACAGTTCTCTCTTTTTCTCTCTCTCTCCCTTTCCCCCTCCCTGTCTCTCTCCCTTTCCTCCCTCTCTTCTTCCCTCCCTCCCTTGCACCTTTCTTGGCAAGATTTCAAAATGGTCTGCCATTGTGTTCTTCCTAGCGTTAAGAAAGAGTGGCTGGCCCAAGGTCACCCAGGAGCTTTCCTGCAAAGAACTCACACACAACTGGCTATGCTAAATTGTTTACTCCAGCCAGTCTAGAATACTTCTACAGTTAATATGGGATGGAAAGCAATTTATAATTTAATGTTTAGAGATATCATAGAATATCAGCATATGGTATGGATATGCTTTAGACATTATTTGGATTGATTTGTACAGCGTATTATTTCTTAAAAGGTTTTCTTAAAGGTCCACTTCAGTGCTTTTGTCACAAAAGACTGCAGCACTCTGGACAGTATCCTGAGGTATCCTGAATCCTATTCATTTCAACATGAGTTTTGAAAATTTTTAAACTAAAATTGATTACAAGTATTGTGATTCTTTCCATTAAAATGTACTATATTCTTTTACGACTAAGTTTTTTGGAGAAATCTCTTAGGGGTTCACATATGAATGCAAACTACTTTAATTTTAAAATCAAGAACGAAAGTTTTGGTATCATACTGAATTTATCCTTTTTCAAATATTGCAGTGGGGTTCACTGTTTAAAAATGGATAAAAGGAAAAGGATTGTATGAAAGTGGAAAAAAATTAAATTGTGTTCTAGCCTAACAACTTCTGGTGGTGGAATTACAAATAATGAGACTAGGAAAAAGGCATTTTACACATGGGCAAAAGCCTGGTCTGCATTCAGTTTATTTTTGGATTCTTCAAAAGGTTGTATTAAAGCATTTATGAAACCTTTCCTGAACTCAGATGTGTTGCTGTTTTCATGTATTCTAACATGCCTCTTTCAAGTGTTCTTAGTGCTTGTTCATCATTTGTTCCCTTTGGGGAATTTAATAATTTATTGCTCTGTATTTTTTAACTGTGGTTCCATAAAAGAGTGAGAAATAGAACTACAGATAGCAAGAGCAGTCTGTCTTCATGAAAATAATATGAGGCATATTATCATGGAAAAGTCTTCCTAAATATGTCTGCTAGGGTAAACTGCAAATAAAAATGCATGAGTGTAAAAATTCGCCCCAAAATATACAGTATATTTTAATGTAAACCTTTAAAACACCCCTCAGCAAATGAAACTAGACAGTATATACCTTGGAAAGTGTATATCGCCCATTATGCCTTCCCAACGAATGGTAAATGGCTCAAATTTTTCTAGGATTGCTCTAAAATTGTTTGCAGGATTTTCAAATTCTATATAATTAAAAAAAAGATATTGACATTAGTTAGACTTTCCAAGTCTAAATCTAAATAGTTGTTAATTAAAAATATAAAAAAGCAGGTTTGTAAATAAGCACGCAAAAATTAGATCCCTAATATTTTTCCCTAAGTAGCTTGCACAAAGATTTGTAATGCTTCATTTCATACTGGATAGCAATACACAGAAGGTGTAAGCATCACTTTGGCCACATTACAAGGCAAGCTAAATTTACTTTATTGTAAGGCTTCATTAACAAAACCTCGCAAGTCTGAAAGTACAAATTTCCTACCATCACTTTTAACTATCTGACAAATCAGGGAAAGTCCTTAAATTTCTTTCTCTGGCCTATTAAGCCTGTGTGTTTCCCCCACCCCACCCCAACCCTAACCCTCCCTTGTCTGATTTTTTTTTTCCTAAGCAGCATCTTTTCCTTCATCCCCCAAGGTCATGCACACTTTCCATTACAAGGGGAACTTGATACAGAGAATTGCTAGTCACCTATAGGAATCAGGAAACTTAATATACTGTAAGCTTGTAATACACTACTTATTATGCTGGGGTGGGGCATAAGAACGACTATTAATTTTTAATGTCAGTCTTAGCTTTGCTACCTATACAATTGATTTCTGTGATGTTGGAATAGGACAGCATAAAGCATAACTTATTTTTCACACTTAACAAATAATTTTTACCAGCCTTACCGTCTTCTCTGCCATCATTATATGGATCCACAATATCTGAGGCAAACAATTAAGAATCTGTAACTGAGAAATGGGCCAGAATGAACTGGGCTATTCTATCATATTCCCTATCTATAAGATAACATCAGTCATAATATTGCAGGAAAATAGGCCCACTAGGTTTGAAGAACAGGCCAACAATGAGTAAGTATCTCTTTCAAGGAAATATTAATGGCACCTCAACTTATCTGAATGTATGTGAACGTAATTTCATCAGCACCATCATATTTCTGATCCTCTTCTCTCCCTCTGTGCCCAAATCATCTTTGTTCTTTCCTGCTTTTTAGCCCTGTGGATCAGCAGATTCCAATTCTACATGCTCCAGCTTGTGGTGCCTGTTCTCCCTTCGTGAAATGGCCACCTTTCGCATCCTGGTAACCGCAGTTCACTTTTCTTTTTTATTATTCAAAAGTCACCCTCAATAACTCCATACATTTATGCCTCCTTAGCTGGAAATACTAGCAAACATTCACTTGACCTTTGCATCTTCGCCTTAATTCTAATTTTTTCCTGTTGAGATTTAAGAAGGAAGCTTAAAATGATCTTCTTTTGCCAGATTTCTGGATCTTAATCTACTATGGGCTGCTGCTATTATATTTTACATTAGGTTGCTTTTATCACAGCGATATGTTTTATAGTTTTGTTTTTATTTATTGCAAGCTAGCAATATGATTGGTGTATACAGAAATAGTATAAACTAACAAATATACATATAATGTGAGGAACATCCTTGCATTTTTGTAGTAGCTATTAGTAAGTCAGACATTTTGCTCTATTAAGGGTGTATTTTCTTAGCTCTCAAATTTGATTTAATTTCATTCATTCATTCATTCATTCATTCATTCATTCATTCATTCATTCATTCATTCATTTATTCATTCATTCTAGGAACTTCAGGTAACATATCCATTGTTCCCTGCTGTAGGAACCTTATTTATGGAAGTTCTTTTGAAAATTCATTATTTGGATATTTTATTTGATGAACAGCTATTTTTAAAGGATACATTTCACATTGTGGACATCAATGGAAATACAATTGGGTGGCAGAATATGGTTAAGAGCCGGCTGTTTTATAATAAGAAACAGTTTAATTTGCATGTAACAACCCACCTCTGAAAAGCAAAACAATTTAGCTAAACAAAAGCCTAAGTTGAAATTCAAAGAAAGTAAATAGCACTGAACTATTTTATTAATCTAAGTAAACATAATTTTATGCTTCTCCATAGGTATTTCAAAATGTAATAAAGAACCCAGAGTTTTTTTTCTTGATGGATTTTCTCCAAAGACATCAAATTTTTACTTAGAGTTATACCACTGGCAGGAGTGAAGAGAAAGGGCTGAAGATGGGCAAACCTCATGAGGAACTGAGCTGAGTGAGCAAAATCATACGTTTCCCTCAAATGATTCTCAATTTTCCCTTTTTTCTGCTCTCTATTAAACATACATATACTGAAAATGTCTAATTAATCCTCTAAATAGGAAATAAAAAAACCACAAAAATGTATAAAATATAACTTTTCCTGAACATGAACATGAGATTTCAACTGAAAATCAGGTTTCCTTCTTTGGTTTCTTACAGGACTTAGGACTCTTGTGGGAGCATAGCTACTCCAAACTAATGATATGTTTGACCCTGCCTTCAGGATCAGCCTGGTTATCTCCTACAACAGAGTCCCAATTACAGCAAGCAAGGACTACTTATATTTGCAACAGATGACATATATACCACTTATTTCACTTGTATAGCTTTCTACAAATATTTGATTGGAAAGTATGCAAATGTGTTTGTGCATACATGTGCTAATTGGGAAAAATGCAGCTGGGAACATCTCAGTGTTCACTGTTGAGAGGTCTTGGGTAGAGGGAAGAATAGTTTTTTTCCTTTTTTCCTGGAATGTATAGATTACACTGAAAGATTACCTAGATTACTACTGCTGTAATAGGCAATGTTTTCAGATGAGATGAAATCTGCTAACCAGTTTAGCAAAATAGTTTACTACTAGCTTGTACTTTTCACCCAGTTCCCACATGCAGTTAATACTGAGATTTTCACAAATAGTCTTATTAAATTTTATTGCTACATTTGGTGGATATAGCTAATGGGACAAAACCAAGGAGCTAAGAAAACATGTTACTTTAACAGTAATAGGTATGCTAAAAAACTATTAATAAAACAAATGTACCGTAATCATCTTGTATGGCATGAAGATATTAGTTAAATATTTCAGGGAAACTCTGCAGAATATATACTTACTATTTTTGTACCTCTTCTTTGTTCACTTTTTGGCCTTGTACTCTTTTTTCCTTCACCATCTATAAGCATTAAAAGATCCATGTAAATAAAATGTTTTTCTCTGTAAACCATTCAAGCTCTTTGTTCTTGTATTTCAACAGCACTGTTAGGTACAGCAAGAAACATGTACGTTATTGACTTGTTTATCTGTTTAACTTGACAAGCATACTTTTGAGGTTTTTAAAAAAAGCCTAGATACAACTCTCTTTATTTTAGGTTGGATCTCTTGACCAAGAAATCTAAAAAGTTTGGGAAATCATTCAGATAAATATAAAACTGCCTCGGTTCCCATACCTCCTTTTTAAGATTTATCACATATCATTTCAGCACTGCCTCATAGACTGACTATATTCGCTAGCAGCATCAAAAGAAACTGAGATCTAAAATGCTAGGCTTATTGAGGTAGTCTATCTCTACAGAGGATATAAACATCTGAAAAGAGTATGGGACATGAAAGAGACCTCTGGTCTCTTAGTTCTTTTTTAGGCTGAGCAGAGATCTGAAAGGACCGTCTCCTCATGCTGCAAGTTCTACTTACATAAAAATGAATCTCTTTTCAGACTTTTCTGCTCAATTTAGCATTGCTGGGAAGTAAGAAGGCTAACCTGAGACACTTAAATCAAAATGGGATGCTCAAACCTAATTACACAAATGAACACCACTGGTTGTGGAGAAACACTTGAACAGGATTTCTGGACTACTGTAATTAAAGAATAACAAGAAGTTTTAATTATATTTTCAAATGTTTGTTAACATAGCTGCACTTCCTTCATCTTTACGTATCCGATTGTAGACCATTTGGAGAGAGAAATCTCTGGACAGAGAACTTATTGCATCATCTTGGAAAATAGTTAGAGCTTCCAAAGGTAATTCCAGAAGATCTTTATCTGCCAATAGAATCACACACTCTCCTATGTCTTCAGCACCTGATAATAACCAGAAAAAGTAGGTCAACCACTGACATACACAAAAGAATTAAAAATAAAATCTCTTTTGACATTTTCCTTTCTATTCAAATGAACTAATTTTGTTTTCATCCTTAAATTTTTGACCCTGTCTGATACGTAAGCTCTGGGGATATAGTATATGCTATGATGAGCTACAAACCCCTTTGTTTGGAGAGGATCAATAACAAATATTTAAATAATAATAATACTTATATACTGTTTCACAGTGCTTTCTAACACTCTCTAAGTGGTTTACAGAGTCAGTATATTAACCCTAACAATCTGGGTCCTCATTTTACCGACTTCAGAAGGATGGAAGGCTGAGTCAATCTTGAGCCTGGTGGGATTTGATCTCCCAAACTGCTGAACTAGACAGCAGAGGTAGTCTGTGGTACTGCATTTAACCACTGCGCTACCTCGGCTCATCAAATAACCATGTGGCAACATTTCCTTACCCACCTAAATATAATAACTACGTACAGAAACACTTTTTGAATTGAAGTAAACAATTCTTTGCTTTATTTTAATATGCATTATCAGATTTGAATATGTAACTCAACCTCTAATCTCTTCTGTCTTCACATTAGTAGACATTATTAGGAGCACACAACCTTAAATTAAGGCAACCTTATAGGGTATTGTTTGTTCAAATTTGTAATTTATTGGAAAACCGGGATTAAAACTTCCTTGTGGGATAGTTAATTTCTATGAATCAGAATTTTGGCTAGGAGAAAAAGTAAAAATAATGTTTCTAATCTCTTTTCTTGTCAGACAACAGGAGGGTAAGGATAGTGAACCCGTGGGTGAACCCAGGCACAAACTAAATAACATGCAAATTCGAAAACAATCATTTTTATTTAAATGCCCCAAATATGCTTTGAAATATAAGACATACCTTGACTTGATGTTTTAGTTTTAGTTTTCCCTGAATCATCAGCCTTAGTTTTCCCTGGACTCCCTTTTCTGGTTTTTCCTGAGTCAGCTGGAGACACTGCTGGACTCTGGCGTCTGAGGAGATAAAAACAGCAGGACACATCTTTACAATGTTACACAGGATATAAATTTTAAGGAATACTAATGATACCTATCCATCCATCCATCCATCTCAGAGATTAAACCCTAGGCTCTTTCTTTCCATCTTTTCAAATCAATAGAAATTTAACCATTCATTTCCCCTGACTTTGAAACTTGAAGTCTTACATGTTTACAAAACCATTCTACCTGGCTAGAGTCTTATTATTTCCCATCTTGCAAGCTTCAGCCTTGTACCATCTTCCTGTCTATTTTCTCCATTCCCTATCTTTGGCCCTTGAGGTACAAGGTGCATCTTATTTCAATTGGGCACTTAAGGAAGGAAGGACATTATGCTTCTCCTTCCATTTCTATCTATTGGGTGGGGCTGGCAAAATATCCTTCCCTCAATACCTTCCTACCACTCCCTCCTGTTTTGGGAATTTCTATTTCTTCTTCAGCAGTATTCCTACTCCATTTCCTTTTGGTATCAAAATCAAAAAGTATGTGTGTGTGTGTTTCCAAATCTCATTTAATCAGAGCTTCCTTTATTCCAGAAATTTTCCTCTCAGATTTCAGACAAGCAATCTCTGTCCCTCTGTCATTAATTGTACATACTGTATCTATCTGATGGCTGATAGTGGGCTGTGAATGCCTGTACATAAAGTTGGGTTGTTCATGTATCACCCACCTTTATTACATGGCAAGATTCCTTTTTGAGCCCTGGGTCTTATTGCATAGCTGATCCCCTCAGCTATTAACCTTGAGGAACCTCTGCTCAGAGCTCTGTAGCAATTCTGGGAAGGTTCAGGACTTTATAGCATGCGAAAAACAAACAGATCTTACTGGTTTTGATAACTATGATGCAGTAGCGTTTTCCTTTTAAGGAAGGTCATTGAGAAGATGCTGGAACTTCAATTGCAGAGTGGGTTAATTAGCTCCCTTTCAGGGGTTGCGGTGGCTCACGTGGTAAGACGCTGGGCTTGCGCACCGCTGAGGTTGGCAGCTCAGTGATTCGATTCCCATGAGTGAATAAACCACGCAGGGACCGGCATTCAGGCGTCCCTCGGGTAAAGATAACACCACCCGAAAAAATACACACACACACACAACTTTTAAATATCTATATAAAATTTCTGGGGGAGGTAATTCTTGCCACTGTACCTCAAAAACAGATTACAGCAATGTGCTTTATATGAATTTCACTGTGTTTGGGTACTGTAAAAAACAATAAATGTACAAACATATACACTAATTACCTCAATTCAGAAAGATTAAATTGTGACAGTACAGGCTTCAAATATTCTTCCATATCTGACAATATCGTTTGAAACATGGATTGCAAATCTACTTCATCTTCATCTTCTATATTCTAGAACATAATATTAACATATTTTAAAAGAATAAATGTACAATTTAAAAGGTCCAAGAGTAAAAAAGAAAGTGTATATAAAAATACAAAGAAATAATTTCATGTTCTTAGCTTTCTTCTTGCTACTTTTTTGTTCAGTAAAAATAAAATATATATGCATGGCATTTAATAACCATGAATAACCAAGTAACATATAAATATAATAGCAATTCTCATAAAATTCTCTTAGAACTTGCTCTACAATTGGTGACTTTCAATGTTAGCCTCTACTTTTTACCTACACTTGTACTGTATATGGCGAAACCTCTAATTCTTTGCCATATATTAATTCAGAGAAAGTGCAACCATCTTAAATCACCAGCTGTGCTCCCAGTAGTTGCTCCCAGAAAACATTCTTACTAACATTAGTGAAAACTATTTTGCAAAATATTTCAGTCTCAAAATGGGTGTTTCAAGCTCCACGCAAAATATATTAAGTTGGAAAAGTTTTTTTTTGCTTCAAACTGGCTATTTTGAAAGATATTGTTTTTAAATGCTCTGGTTGTTCCATGTGCTGTAACTGGATTTCTATCCTGTGTCTTACAATTAAGTTTTTAAAAATGAAAATTAAAAAAAAATCCATCTCTATAGAAACTGGAACTGTCACTGTCAGGTTCCAGTTGTTTTTGACTTAAATTAGATGGAGGTGCTAGGTAAAAATAAGGATAACTTAGAGTGGACAGCCATTCTAGATTTGACTCTATTAGCGGATAGGGAAAACATGGATACTGCAACAAATTGATCCCCTGGGAGTACAGCTAGTGTTGCTGGAAACAATATATATCTGATTAATAATTACATCCTGCCTATCACCCACACATGTCCCCTGTATGAAAATTAGTGGAGGAATTGGAAGGGCATTCTGAGAAAAAGGTTGTTCATCAAAGAGAGGGAGAGTGGCAACCATATGGAAGCATGGTATTTCTAAAATGCCTATTTCTCCTGTGCCAGCAGTGATGTTATCTTATGGCAATACAATGGAGGAGGCAGGGACCCATGCTAGAAGACTGCGCTATTTCCACAGCAAGATGTGGTGGTATTGAATCTTTACAGTCAGGCTAGTCTCCTTTTACCAGCTCAGGGGCTAAAGTCTGGAGGAGGACAAATTGGATCCACAACTGCTGGTGTTAGTAACCCAGAGGAATCACCAGATAATCTTGCACCACCCAGGTGTCTGAAATAAGCATAGTTTAGGAGCTTTCAAAGTTTGAGCTTGACAAAAGAGCCGTGGTGGCGCAGTGAGTAGAGTGCTGACTTAGCTGCCAGTTAAGCAGTTCAAATCTCACAGGCTCAAGGTTGACTCAGCCTTCCATCCTTCCGAGGTAGGTAAAATGAGAACCCAAAATGCTGGGGGCAATATGCTGATTCTGTAAACCGCTTAGAGAGGGCTATAAATCCCTGACAGGTGGTATATAAACACAATGCTATTTCTATTGCTATTGCTGTAAGAAACATGCTATGCTATTTCTATCCCCTACAAACTACCAATTATCAGGGGATTGGCCTCAAAATCTTATTGGCTGTAAGTAAATAATACATGATGTTGATTAAATAACACGTCGTGACACAAGAACCCACTTTACCATAGCCATTGCTCCAATTGAATAGTCTATACCAGGGGTGCCAAATTCAAGGCCCGCGGGCTGGATCCAGCCCCCAGGTGCTTAGTTCTGGCCCACAGGGCCACCCTGGAAACAGTGAAGGATCAGCCTGCAGTGCCTCTTCCAGTGAAAACAGAGCTCGGGAGGGCTGCAGATGGCCTTCCTGAGCTCTGTTTTTGCTGGCAGAGGATTACAGGAGGCTGACACAGCTGAAAACAGAGCTCAGGAGCACATTTTCGCTGGCAGAGTGCTCGGCCCACCACAGGCATTCCTGATAGGAGTGACATTGAGCTGGCCAGGCCCCCTGCCCTCCTGAGGTCAAACACAACCCTAATGCAGTCTTCAATGAAATCGAGTTTGACACCCCTGGTCTACACTGATTATTCAATCACAAGAATTCTGCCATTCAATTTAGAAAGAAAAAAAATGGCAACAGGGATTATTTTTAATACAGAATTGCACTTGTAGACTGATATTTATGCATGAAAATGTCCATTTAATATGCTGGTTGAATGCATTAATATTCCTTCAAAGAAAAAAAAACCCTCTCTTGAGCAAATCGCTGTAGAGTAGATTTTTCTAATAATAGATTGTAAGGGTTTTTTTCTTCTTCAATTGGTGATGTTCCCTAGTTAATCCTTACAGGTCTTTTTAATACATATTTCAAAATATTTTTAAAAATCAGAAATGTAGTGGCTTCTTCTATAGGTTGGCAGACAGGTAGCAATCATAATAATTACTACCCAACCTAATCTTGTGACTCTGGGTAAAAAGAATGAGGTGCTTCTTCTGAATGTCTATTGTTTTTGTGGCCAGAACACTCAGGCATGAATTTTGTTTCCAACTTTGCTGTCATATGTCACCAGAATGCAGTTAAGTCACAATAACCCATTCCCTACTTTATTCACATCCGTGTTGGAGAAAAAAACATACACTGTATAAGCAACTGTTATACATTATTTCATCAATGGAAGTAAAATAAATGATTATTTTTCAAACATGTTATATTATTTGTAAAAAAAAAAATCAACATGAATCCACCATCTACATTACCGAAATATCTATGTATTTCATTAAAAAAAATTCTTACAGACTCCAGTTTGGCAGAAGACACTTGCTTCCTTTGAAACTCATTTTCTTCTATTTCTCTCAAAAGACTCTCCATCATTTCCTCTTTATAAATCTCAATTTTTTCCAAAATATTTAAGAATTTTTCAGGATTCACAGGGCTCCGGAAAATTTTAGCCTGCACTGCAGTTAGAAAAAATTCAAACCAACAAAATTTATTCAAACTTCTTTAAAAAAAACAATGCATTTTTCTTTTGCATGTCCCCATTTATGTATTTTATTTATTTATTTTATTTTGTTTGTTTGTCAAACATGTACGAGACAACAGATATAGGTTTAACTATAAACATGAAGAAAGAAAGTATATATGGGTAAATGGAGACAGTAAGACACGGACGGTAGGCATGCTGTTGCGCTTATGCACGCCCCCTTTACAGACCTCTTAGGAATGGGG
This sequence comes from Aparallactus werneri, assembly GCA_032468035.1. Lineage (NCBI taxonomy): Eukaryota > Metazoa > Chordata > Lepidosauria > Squamata > Lamprophiidae > Aparallactus > Aparallactus werneri. Next base: position 12,060 of record JANHFQ010008773.1, on the reverse strand, counting down.
TGAGGTCCACGGTAGACAGTTCAATGTAGCATACAGACGTAGAAATGAATGAATAGTAGAGATAAATAATAAAAGTGTGTTTAGTTATTATTACACAACAGCTATATTTCTAGATAGCCAATCATGAAGGATATATGAGCACTGAAGTATCACCCTCTCAGTTCTTCTAAATGTAAAATAACAGAGAAACAAGGAACTGAAATGATCTAAAATTCAGTAAAATATCGGTTTAATATAGCTCCTTGTCCTTCCAACAAAAGGTACTTATCTTACTTCTTAACAACTCTGAAGTCCCCCTGCCTAAGCCCATTCTGCAGGCTTCCTCATTCTGAAGCTTCTTCCACTTTCTCAATTTCGCACAAAATGCAAGTTGGATTTATCCAGTACACATCTTTAATAAATGCCTTCTCCTCCAAATTAATCCATTAAACTCAAGCTTTAAGCTATACGTTCTATGATTACAATGAAGGTGGGAATAAATCAAAGGCTTCTTTGGGCTGCCGTGAAAATTATTTCTCTGGTTCAGAAATTAGCAGGGATGGCATGGGAGAAGAGAGGAGAAAATAATTCGCCCAGGCAAAATTACTTTTCGAATTTTGAGTTAACTTTATTAGGTGGTTATACAAACAAATGTGATGGGGCTGTGTACCAATGTGAAAACATTACTGAAAAAAATCATGCTGTGATTATTGTCAATAAGTGGGATATGAAAGGAAGAGGTAAATTTTGATTGCTAAGAAACTGTACTTCCATCACCCAAATGTTCATGTGTGATTTAGTGCAGCAGAAAAATGCAATTGTTGTGTTTGCATTTTTTAGAAATACTTACAAGTTGGTTGAGCAAATTTTCCTTTCTGTTGTCCACCTTTTTCCTTCCCACCTTTTTCCTTCTGATGTCCACCCTTTTCCTTCTGTTCCTTTTGCTCTTTAGGGTTAGTTGATTTTACTTTCTCAAGTATAGCACCATACAATAAAGACCTACCAAAAGAAACAAAAATGGTAACTTTATTTTCCTGAACGTGAGTAGTTGGGGACGAACAGGTTAAAACTCAATCCCGACGAGACCGAGTGGCTGTGGATCACACTTTGCCCATTATAGTCCATCTTTATTGCTGGGGGGGGGAGAGGGTTCGCAAACTGGGTGTCCTCCTGGACTCACGGTTGAGTCTTGAAGATCATATGACCACCGTAGCCAGGAGGGCTTTCGTCTAGGTTTGCCTGGTATGCCAGTTGCAACCCTGTTTGGACTGCGATGTCCTACTCACAGTCACTCATGCCCTCATCACCTCAAGGGTGGACTTCTGT
>JANHFQ010008772.1:17907-29105 GCA_032468035.1 Aparallactus werneri | reverse complement strand
AATATAATAAAATAATAATTCTGCCTTCCTGACATCAAACGGGCAGTTGGGCTGCTGCTCCTCCCCCACCGTGGCTGGGCCTGGACAGCTATCGGGTGTGGTTCCTGTGGTTATAGAATTACCGGTCTTCGGATTGGTAGTGGCTTAGCCACCGTAAATCAACCCAGGCACCTACCATCAAGAATGATGAGAAGAAATCAACAAAATTCCACACCGTATCGGTCATCGCCCAGGTCAATAAGGGTCATGTCAGATGCTATGGCTCCTGGACATCTGTCAAAAAATAGGCTATAGGGCTCAGTTGTTACTGCTGGAGAATCAGGGCGTATAACTGCAAAGCAATTGGAACAAAAACACAAAACCTGGACAACTGAAGAAAATCGAGAAATCATCAAATGTTACTACCAGGCAGAACCAACAGTCAGGGGATTTCAAAAAAGTATGATGCAACTGTGGAAAGAAAAACACGGAAAGTGACATAACTAAACAACAATTAATGGATCGAAGATATTTCATCATGCATAATAAAGTTTTTACAGATGTGGAAATGCAACATCTAGAAACATTGGCTAAAAAGAAAACAAGTAATGATGAACAGGTTGAAGGAATTGTTCCAACACCTGAACAAACTGACCAACCAGTGGAAGAAACCAACACACAGGATGAACATCTTCTTGTACAACAACTCGAAAGTGTAGAATTAAGTAATCTAACGAAAATGCTGAAAGAAAAGATTGAAAACTACATCAAAGAAAACACAAAGAAAAGCATTACCTGCCATTTGCGAAGTTCATAGCAAATGAGTGAAAGATCTACTAAATGCTGTGAACAACATTTTAATTTCCATCCCATCCAACACACTACATGAAACAAACCAACTAATGTACAGCACAGCCGCCGTTATAACTGCAGAATTGGGTTATAAAATGCCAAAAAAGAAACCCACTGGAACACCAAAGTGGAAAATTCGACTTGAAAATAAAATTTTAAAAAACTACAAGATGTCAGCAATTTGAAATACTTGAAAGAAGGAAAACTAAAGAATGAAAAGCTGAAAAATAGTTTATTAAAAAAAATACAACCTGGAGGTAAAAACAATAACAAGAAATCATGGAAGAACTAAAACAGCATGTAATAGCAACAGCAAAGAAAATAGAAAGATACGAAGGATGAATGAAACAACATCATGAAAATGTCCAGTTCAGAAGAAACCAACACCTCTTCTACTGGTCACTTGATGAAAATCGAGCCCACACCAATGTTCACCCATGTAAAGAAAAAACTCTGAACTTTTGGAAAGAACTGTGGGAAAATCCAGTGGAGCACAATAAACTGCTCCTGGATCAAAGATATTCAAAAACAAGCAACACAAAACAAAATGGAGAATATTGTAATAACAACTGATATGGTTGCAAAACAAGTAAAGAAGGTCAATAACTGGAGTGCACCTAGCCTGGACAAACATTTGAAGCATTTGATGAAATGCTTCAAAATGCAACACGTGAAGAATGGTTAATAGCTGGTCAAATGTACTTGATAATGAAAGATCCAGAAAAGAGCACAGAACAAAGCAACTACTGCCCAATTACTTGTCTGCCAACAACGTTCAAACTTTTTACAAGAATACTGGCAAATTCAGCATTCAATCATCTGATGGAAAACAGTTTGTATCCGGTAGTATAAATAATACAGGCTCAAAAGTCTAGAATTGGCAGATAGATGGTAACATAGTTATTTCCTGTGCATTTAAAAGTTCTACAGTTAATATAAAGTTGTTTCCTGTCGTTAGAATATGTGTTTCACAAGAACCATTTTTTTCTTCCAGGAGCAGATTGATCTTCCAGAGGTTCCCTCAGAGCCTCCCCCAGAAAGGATTTCAGGTAGTATTATCTGTTTGCAGTTTATCCTCTTGTTTTGATATTGCCATTGTGCACAAAGCTAAAGACGGCTCTTAGACTTTGGCTGTGATTAATAAATACTTAATTCAAGACAGAAATGAAATCTACAGAACATTCACAAACATCTCTAGGGCTATTTATAATAGCTTGTATCAAAGTTTACTTTGTGTTCAGACCCCTGCCAGTTATTATAATCTATGCAGAGCTTTAGAGTTTGTAGTTTTAGTGTTTGTAGCGCTTGGTGGCAATTATTTGTAATTTACCTTAAAAGTAAGTGTGGTGTATCAGCTCAGTATTGACAAAGGGGAAGGCTGAAAAATGAGTGAATTTTCCATTTGTATTAGATTTAATTTGGTTCTGGGCCTTCCATACTTTGGCATCTCAGCATGTGAACTACTATTTTGCACTAACTGTGGCTCTTTTACCTATTTTATTATTACATTCCATATTTTCTCTGGAAACTCAAAGGAGCAGCATGGAGATCTATTGATCTTATCCTGCTAGCAACCTTTCTAATATGAGAGTCCATAGTCACCCTGTGAACTCATGGTTCAGTGGAGGTTTGAACTTGGGCATGTCTCAGCCCTGCATTTTAATCATTATACCATATTGGTATATACCATATAGACATCATAAAAGGTTATTTTTCACTGCATTATACTCAAGTGCTTCTCCCATTTCAAGCATAGAACTTAACCTTTTAAAAGTAATTCTTTGTTTATCTATAAACACTTAACTGTTTTCCTGTCTCTTACCTAATTTTGAATTGCTATGAGAGACTAAAATCTAGAAACTCTAATTAAAATAATAAAGTTACTTTTAATTTGTGTCTTAAAACATCTGGCTCCTGTTTTTTGTTCAATTTGCTTGTCTCTTTTTTTCTGAAAGCAAACACTAAAATGTAAAATAAGTGGTGCTGTGTAGTCAGTTGGTAGAGAATAAAAGTAGGAAGCAAGAGTTGTGCAAAAAGGATGAGAACTGAAAAGTAGGGTCTTTATGCTGTCTCAGTTTTTGCTTGCAATGCAAATGTAGTATTAGTCTATGACTCATTAAAGCAGCCACATCTGATTACAGGATCATGTAGCAACGGGCAAATGCTTCTTTGCAATAGTTGCCATTATATGATCCTGGAAAACAACACAGCTGCTTAAATGAGTCATAAGCCGGTGCCATATTTGCACTCCTGCATATCCTGAAGCACCTCTTGCAAACTGAATCTGTAGCACAAGATGTCAACTACCAAGTGCACACTCCCAAAGCAATTTTCTGGGTTTTTTACCAAGTTAATTGTAATTTTGATCATGCCCCAAACCTGGTGCTCTCAAAAAATAGATTGAAAGCACATCTATTTAGAATTGGTTTTGCTTGGACCAGATTATAGTCTGCCTAAAATGCAGCAGATTAAAACTGAATCTGGACAAGTCAGAAGGCTTGGTAGTTGGTGAGTTCTCAGACAATAGGGAGGGACTCTTCTTATTCTACATTAATATCTTTTTTTTCTCCTGAAGGAGTAAATCTACAATTTGTTGGAGAGATTCTTGGACCTTGTGCCGTCCTTGAATGCGCAGATCAATGAAGTGGTCTAGAGCAGGGGTACCAAACTCACATCACGCGGGCCGGATGCGTCACACACTGGCCACTCCCATCCCCCCCCTGGTTTAGCGAAAGGGGAAAAGTCATGATATGTCACATGACGACAACGTGATGCCATGAGTTGACACCCCTGATCTAGAGCACATTTTCTAGCCTGTATATGATTTACTATTTCAAACCTTTTCTGGAGAGATCATATTGTTTTGCTTTGCTTACCTATAAAATGGACTATTACAATATACTCAGTGTAAAAGGTGTTCTTTAAGGAGAACTGGAAATGGCCTCCGAGCCAAATGGCCTCACTTGTCTCAGATGTATCTTAGCGGGAGCATGTGACACATTCCAGCTAAGCTACCCGCCAACCAATTTTTGAATCTGATTCAAGGTGCTTGATACTAAATTTCTGAAAGACTTGAGTCCCACCATCCTGAAGGAAAGATTTCCTGTGCATGTCGTAATCTCGGAGTTACATTGTTCAGATAAAGGTCCTTTGTATGTAAAACTCTGGGAAGAGACTTACTTGGGAATCTGGTGATGGCCCCAGTGCTATGAAGCTCCCTTTCCCTGATAGTTTTGCTGCTTCCTTCTAGCATTTTTTGGGGAGGATGAGGAAATTGGGGGGAATTAGATTCTATTTTTGCTCTTTCACTTTTCCCCAGAGAGTGCATTTTGATCTTTGGTCTTTAATGTCGATTTCAGATTGTTTTGTTACTGGCAGGGGAGGGGGGAAACTAGGATTATTTTTTTAGGATTTTACAAAATGTTACAATATTTTGTATATTTTGTTTTAGTATTTACTGTATTTGTGGAATAAGTATCATAGGCTGGCTCTGCTGAGAGCATGCAGTACATAAATACGAAAAATAAATATGTAAGAGACATCCAACTATAGAATATCATATGTAGATAGATAGCTCTTCTAGCAAGCAGAAAGAGCTGGCTTTTATTTACAGAGTTTATTATTTAAACCTTTTCTTTGTTTGTCTAATGGTTCCCTTAAATGGGCTAGACCTGGGAGGATCAGTCAGAATCAGAAGAAAGCTTTCAGCGAAACTAACAGAAGAATTGGCTTTTCAAAACAACCACAGTGTTGCTCTGCTTGTGATACAGCATCTCTTGCCACTTGCATTCTGCATTCACAGTGTAATTAATAGTAGCACAGTTGATTGACATGTTCTTCTATGAATGTTTATGCCTTGTCACAGTAGCTCTTTTAAAAGGCATTAGGTGGCCACTGAGAGAATATAATTTATCTGCTGAGGCTAGAATTGAAGAGTGCACTCATAATTAAGCATAGCTTCTCCAGAAAGATTGGGGCAGGGAGGGGGGAGGTTATATTTGAGCAAGCATTGTGCCTTGGTTAGTTGACCTTGAAAAAAATCTGGTATTAATGCAGCTCCCGTAACTGCACAAACACGCATATCATTCTGGAAGAACAGAGAGGAATTCCCCATTCACTTTGGAGGGAGTGTTTGTAGGAGCAGAAGGGAAAAAGAACCTATGTCTGAGATTCTGAAAAAGTTGCTCCGGGTGTATGTCGGTGGCAGGATTGCATAAACCGCTGTTTAGGATTTACTGGCTCTAAAACCATTCAAAACCAATAACTCCTTCCTCTTTGTGTGTGTTTTTCCTTCTCCACAGAAAAATCGCCCATCAGAGTCAAACCAAAGCCAGAATTGATTGCTGCATCTTAACTCCACTACCTGCGGGGTATCCCTGCATTGAATCTCGGAATCCCAGCATGCCTGGGGTATAGGAGGCCTCCCTGCTGGCATTACCCAGCCATACTGGAAGAGGTTTTCTGCACAGAATGGAAGCTGTAACTGGTTAATGTTCCCATATCAAGATTATTTTGTAGCGTGCACACTCCTCCTTTTTGTAACTTAAACGGGATTAAAACGGTGACTCTTAAACCTTCCAAGCCAAATGCTTTCTGCGACCAGATTTCAGCTACAGACCTGCCTCAGATGCCAGCAGAGCCTCCCTGTCTTTCGCTCTCGCAGTTCCTGATACACGGTTGGAGCATGTTGTCACTGCTCGGCTATCCAGAAGAAAGAACTTCTGTGGAACTTCTTGGCCTTCCTCTTGACTCATTTCTCACTGGCTTTTCTGAAAGGCTGTTTTCCTTTGGAATCTCCGAACCTTGTTAAATCTCTGGGTTTTGTGTGCCAAGATGGGAGTGTCTCTTCTATTAGTAGTTCCAGCTTCTTGTGTTAGGCTGCTAGTGGAGAGTCAAGAAGTTGATTCCATGTTCAGTACGCTCTTGAGGTTAATGCGCTCATAGGCACTGTGCACTGGGGAATAATGCAGGGCTGATGGGCTCATTCATTAGAAGAAAGTCTTGTTTCCTGCTGGGGGAGAAGTCTAAATGGCTTGCTAAGGGTTTATGCTTCATATGCTTCCCAGGCCGCCTGCTTTTTCCTTTGCCTCCAGAGTCCCACAGCATGAAGAGGCTGAACATAATCTCAGCTTCTGAGAGCTTCTCAAAAACAAACGAGTTCAGTCATAGCAGAGGGCTTTGTGATGGCTCCATCCCTCCTCAGCTTCATAGATCTGGGCAGTGGGCATACTTTTTGTTGACAGAGCCACTTCTCACCTTCATTCGTAAGTTCCTAGGTGGGCTTAAGAGCAGAGTGAGACAATGCCACATGGTTCTCCCCTCACAGAAAACCTGAATGTCCCTTCAATTTCCTAAATACAGGAAATTGTTAACACTAGTTAACACTTGAAGGCTGAGCTGTGTGCTGAATAGACATCCCTTGATTGGATGGTTCATGTATCAATAATACCCCATCATGTTGTATTGATTTTGAAAGTATTCAATTTACCTTGGGCTGGTAGTTAAACAATGAAGGGGACTTGAAAGTTGTTTTGTCTGTTGCCAGGTTGGACAAGATAACAGCTGTATTTGCATTGTTCACCAGAGGGCAGTCTTACTCTAAGTTCTTCATAACTATGACTGTGAAGGAACATTGAGTTGTGTGTCTTAACCTCTGAATTGCTCAGAAGGGTTACATTTATTTTTTATTTCTTCAAGCAAATGGCAAGGGAGCACCTGAAGGAATACAAGGTCCTGCTCTGGTGGTGTCCTGGGTATCATACAGATGGGGTTTCTTAAAGGGCTTTATTAGACACACACACCCTGGTTTACAATACAGCTCAGTGCCTGGGGAAATAGATGGAAGAATGCTTCTGCTTTTTCCCTGCCAGTAAGAACAGAATCGAGAAGAACTAATGAAAACCAAATCTGCAAGCCCACGAAAACACTACTGTGTGCCATGTGGCCTTAGAGAACAGGCTTGGACATAGCTAAATCGCTTTGTGATTTCCTGATCCATACTCTTCTTGATGACTCAGGTGGAATTAAAAGTGTTGTTCAGCCTCCAGGAAAGTTCTGTCTTCTCCATTTGCTGTACATGGCCATAATTTGGCTGAATTCCTTTTGGGAGCTCCTTGAAACAGAGGTAGAAGCAGAGTAGGTAGTGACAAGTTCGTAATACTTCATTCCTATAATATCTTGTTGTGTACCTTGGTTAGGAGCCAAATTCAGTACTGTGTTTCTGGGTACCTAAAACATTGGGGATACCATGACATCCTAGTGTTTTTCTTCTAGCAGGAGACGGAGCTAAAAGCCGAAAAGAAATTAGAAGTATTTATGCCAGATGGAAGGAATGACTGGCTCTCTACTTTCTAAGAATGTATGTCAGGGATAGAGATGTTAACATACCACAGAGCTTTGCTGTTCTGGGGAATGTTAGTAGGGTAGCCAATTTTAATACCTTTCTTTAGAGGTCAAACCTGAAATGCAAATGACCGGCCAGAAAAGGAAGTGCTCTCACTGTGCCGCCCTAACAGATCTACTTCGAATCGGAAGACAGGCCTTGATGTGTTTTCACGACGCTTAAGTGTGAACTCGGGCGCTGGGGTTTATTGTGGCTTCTGCAGCAATCTAGTGTTAGCAAAATTACATCTCAGATTGAAATATGAATTCAACCTGTGTCTTTCAGTGGGGAGGGGCAGGGTGTGTCCCTAAGGAGCTTCTTGTATGCATTGTACTTTAGTTTTCTGGATTGAGAGATGCTCCTATCCCAAGGATTTGTGTTCCAGTTTAATTTCCCCCAACAAAGAAGCTTAAAGGAGTTCAAACTGTAGCAGAGGTTGTGCAATAGACATAGCCCCCAACTCGGTCCTTATCTAGAAGGTACCTTGCCTTGTTCTTATCCTCAAGGATTTTACTGCCTTTTAAACTCCAGGTGAGTTCAGCCTCCCTCCCTCTTGCTCAAAGCCTACGCAAGTCTTTCTTTGGTGGAGCTACTCCTATTCTCCTGGGGTTTTGTGTGTGTGTGTGTTTGGGAGGAGGGTTAGTGCTTGTGGAACTGTTATAGTTGTCTAGCCCTGATGTGGTTTCTATGCCAACTCAATGCAATCCTGGGAGTAGGAACAGAGGAATTGATTTAACAGTGATCAGTTTAGCAAAACCAAAAGGTTTCCTACCCCAACTCTATAGATAAAGTTCTAATGTATTCTAATTCTCTGTATTCTTATGGCTTGAAGAAGATTTAGATTTTATCATAAATACTTATTCGATCATTCCTTTTCCCAGAGAACTTCCAGCCTTCAACTAAAGGTAGCTGTGAACTACAGTATGTTACTTCATAACTAATACAAAATCTGTACTACATTTTAACTTGGATCATTTCAGTGACATACCACAATCTGCAAATGCAGCATTCCTGCCATGATGTACAAACCATGGCAGAAGGCGTACTACTAGCCTCCCCTTCCCTATCTGTCCCCATTGACAGGTTCTTTCTCAGAGAACCTGAAAAAGTTCTGGCTGAAAGTTTGCCTAGTTCTATATCTTAGACCTTCTTTTATCTATATTTCTTAGTCTAATTGCCCTGAACTTAAATTCTTCAGTGCCATGAAATAATTGGTAGGAGAATGTAAACGTCAGATGTTGGCTGTGTTTCCCAGTTAATCAGACAACTGCTGAAGAAAATATTGATAGATTAATTTTTAATATCCATTGTCAAAGCTGATTACAATCAAATGTTAACAAATCCTTAACTCTAAAAATCCTATTCAGTGTGATAGAAACCAGAGGAAAAATTACAGAAGTTGTCAAACCTATCTCAACCAGGGCATGTCCCTCCTACTAATAGAACAGTGTGTCTTTTCTGAAACAATATTGTCAAATCCCTTGGTTGCTCATGACCTTAATGGATAGGAATGTTCCCTCAAGTAGACAAGCTGATTGATGATTATGAAAGCGGAAGTACAATGCATCTCAAAGGTTATTTTACTGGGGCTTGTATGCTGCTCCAATCCAGAAGTGGGCATCGGGATCAAGGCAAATGATCTTGAAGGATGAAAATGATAATCAAAAGCACATTGCAGGAAATGCGATCTGTTTTTAAAGAGGGATGTGAGGGATTTAAGAGATGGGTTAAAGTTTGTTTATAGATCTGCAGTTTCTCCCAAGGATGTTTCCATATAATGTCTCACAGTTCCATGGTGCTGTATTAAGCCTTGTTTGCTGGCTCTGCTACAGCTAACTTGGCCTGCTTTCACATAAGCCAATACTGTATTGTTCTAGAATCAAAATGCGAATGGTAACTGGAAAGATGACATTTTGGTTGATCTCAAGAGCTTTACTAAGATGTTAAATATGGTGGGGTCTTTCATGACTACAGGAGACCTGAGGAGCAATCCCTGATACCTAACAGTTTCCTCAGTAATAGGAATGGAGTTGATTTTTTTGAAACCTGGTTATGTTTTCATGCTTTTGATATACAGGTAATACAGAGAATTTTTCGTTTAACATCAGTACATAGTCTCAGAAAAGTGAATCCTCAAAGTTTACAACTGTCAACACCCCCTTGCTCATGTGATCACAATGTGGGCATTTGACTACTTACATTTACAATGGCTGTACAGGTAGTCCTCGACTTGCACAGTTCACAGTTCACATGGTGACTGTTCAAAGTTACAACGGCACTGAAAAAGTGACTTGTGACCATTTTTCACACTTAAGACCGTTGCAGCATCCCCTCGGTCACATGATCAAAATTCAGCCACTTGGCAACCGACTCATATTTATGACAGTTGCAGTGTCCTGAGGTCATGTGATCACCTGTCGCCTACTGACATGCAAAGTCAAGGGGAAGCTACTTCATAGCTGCACATTTACGGGTTGTAGAACTTCCCAGGCATCCCTTGTTTTTAATTATCCTGCTGTTGAAGTATCCTAGCTTGGTTTCCTTACTTAAAGACCATCGTGGAAGGGGGAACACTCCATACCGTATAAGTGATTATATCACTTGCAAATTATGCAAGTGATATAAACTGTTTCCATCCTCCTAAGGCATCCCTGGAGAGTAATTCAGCAATGCGTGGTTCTATATTTACTGGTTTTATAAACCAAGTTAACCAGGTGAGGAGGATCTGATATTCATCTTCCAACTATATTTTTTTTACATTATCCTCCTACCTGTCCTCTCACTCTCCCTGCCCCCCCCCCTGCCCGGCAATTTAAACTCACCAAACCCAATAGGAGATCTTCCTACACAGTTCCTTTCAAATTGTCCCTAATGCAAAGCTTGGATAAGGAGCTTATATCTTGTATGAGAAGGCTCTGCGGTCTGACTCAGTGCAGCCATTCATTTACATTATAGTAATAATGGTAAAAGCAAAAATCAGGCAAGAGATTTCCTTTCCTCAAAGTGGAAAGGTAACTTAACATCCATATTTAGTATGGTTTCATAATATGGTTGCACATTATGCTTAACCATGTAGTAACCATAATATGTAGAGGGTATGTTTATATTATAAAGCATTTGAAAGAACTGTACATGTGTGTCTGCTGCTTTCAAACCCTTAACCTATGGCCTACATCAGGGATGGTGAACGTATGGCATGGATGCCCAAAGTGGCAAGCGGAGCCATGTCGGCTGGCATGCAGAGCTGTCAGCCATTTCTCTTGGGTTCCGGTGTGCCGGCCAGCTAGTCTCTTTTGGTTTCTGCTGCGCATGCATGCGTGAAGACTAGCTGGTCGATACTCATGTGGCCAAGAAAAACCCAGGTGCCAGCATGCACATGCCGGTCAGGCATGCTCCTCGCAGGTGTTCTGAGTGGTAGGCTGCTGGCATCCCAACCCAAGCCCCCGGAATGCCGACACCCCTTCCCTCTGAGGCCGTGAAGGGGCTCCGGCCTTCCAGCGAAGGATTCCAGCATTCCCCTGACCTGGTGCATATGTACCGGACAGCTGGTCTTGCGTGCATGCACATAAGACCGGGTGGCTGGCACACGTGAACGCCAGAAACCGGAAGATCATGTGCTCTTTCAGTTTCCGGCACATGGGAGCATGCGCACACTCCCTCCCTCCTGTTTTTGGCACTCGGTGCCAAAAAGGATCGCCATCCCTGGCTTACATGGATGATTCAAGGTAGGGGTGAGGTAAGGTAAGGTAGGCAAAACCTTATATGAGCTGCTGAAACACAGATGGCCACTAGATGGTAGCATACCCCTTTGCAAATTTTTGCTTCCATCTACTGGTTTTCTCAGATGAGCAGATGATACCACTCTAATGGCAGAAAGAGAAGAGGAACTGAGGAGCCTCTTGATGCGGGTGAAGGAGGAGAGTGCAAAAGTTGGTTTGAAACTCAACATTAAGAAAAAGATCATGGCATCTGGCCCTCTCAATTC
>JANHFQ010008767.1:255081-265582 GCA_032468035.1 Aparallactus werneri | reverse complement strand
CTCAAGGTTGACTCAGCCTTCCATCCTTCCAAGGTAGGTAAAATGAGAACCCAAAATGTTGGGGGCAATATGCTGATATGCTTAGGGAGGGCTATAAAGCCCTTATAAGTGGTATATAAAGTGCTATTGCTATTACTATTAATGACCCATTAGCAAAGGTGGGGGGAGGCTGAGTTTCTGCCTGTGTTTCTACTTCTCTTTTAGGGGAAATATTCTGTCTTTTTAGTGTATCCCAAAATATTTCATTTCTCTAAGTGAGGGGTGGATTTTAACTTCCAACAAGACAATAAAAAGTTATTCAATTGTTTATCATATTCACATGAGGACTAAAATTAAATAATGCATTTAAAGAATATGTAACTTATACCAAACATTTCAACAATCAGCTTACTAAGGACCTATTTATAACAGAATGTATATATACATTTTGACATGGTTTTACTTATCTAGGTGTATCACTTTCACGTACAGTATTAATTCAACAAACATGCAAATATATATAACAAGGGGGGATTTGATTACATCTGTAGAAATAGTTGGCTTGGCAACACCAAACGTTGTTTTGTATGTGTTGGCTTTGGCACCATCCAATCCTAGCAGATTTTTTTCTAAGCACAAGACTGAGTGGGTGTTGCATCTCCTTAAGATAATATGTTTACATGATCCTCCATAATAAAAAGTATGTGGCCAGACTTTGGACTATGTTTCGGTTATTTAATGGACTGCTTTACTATTTGCAACAACATATCTGTGTCAGTTGCTTCTGGTGTATCCAGTAAACTTTATGAATGCAGAAATACAGACATGTATGTTACATGTCCCTGGAGCTAAAGAGTGTTAATTGGCACCAAAAAGATGTTAAGTCATCTATGGTGTTTTTTTTAAGTGGAAGTTTGTTTTGTTTGGCCATTGCCAATGTACAGAGATGTACATTCCATTGATATTTATGAGTTTGGGCTGCCTGTATTATTTTAGGATTTGTTCAAAGACTTACTACTGATTGCTTCATACTCTGCTTGTTTGGGATAGGCTTATTTGGGCATGCTGCCTTCTTTTTTCTTTGCAAATTTTTCCTTTGGCTGCATTATTTTGAAAGGATGCCCAGAATTCCTTTGACCAAGAGACCCATAAATTATAAATAGCTATTACCTACATCTCTATTTAGTTTGTAAGGCTAGAAGAATATGTATAATAAATTAACATGCAGCCCACGTGTGACCAAAAGCAGCAGAATGGTGCAATATAAGCATGATATAATCTTTCAGAAAGACTCAAAGTTCAAGTTGGCTAAATTTGTCAATTAGTGTCACAATGAACTGCACATTCCAAAAGACTTAAGGTCTTTCTATTCATTGACACATTCCAGATGATGTTGCAATGGAAGGACATTTCCTTACCTGGCAGCAGTGCCTATTAAGAGAAATACCTTTCATGTAGCAATGCTTGATTTCATCAGAAGCTGTTATCCTTTCCCCCTTTTAAATTTGAATTTTAAACTCTGTAATCTTCAATTCTGTAACACTTGAAAACATGTATCCTCTTTACAGTAACATAATTTGAACCCTGCTTTTAAACCTAGCAACATGCCTTTGCCAAAACATGACTTTGTTCAGTGATGCCTTAATGTTGTAGTTACCTTGAGATAAAATCGGCGACCTATAAATTTTATAAATAAATAAATAATTTGGTGAAGGATTTAAGGCATTAGCTGGAAACTGTGAGTTCTAGTCCCACAAAGCCAGCTGGGGAATTTTGGCCAGTCACTCTCTCTCAGCCCTAGGAAGAAGGCAATGGCAAGCCACTTCTGAAATCTTGCCAAGAAAATTGAAGGGACTTGTCCAGGAGTCAAGACTAACTTGAAGGCAAACACACAAACATAATTGGGAAAAGTGGATTATACCAGCAGTAAGGAAGAAAATCCTGCAGTTAAACATTATACCAAACCTCTGGTAGCCAAAAGTTTTTTTCTCTTGTTAAAAGCTTTTTGAAACAACAACAACAATAGATATAGAATCCTCCTAAATAAACTATAGTAAAATATAGCTGGCACAGGGTAGACAAATTATAGGGGTCAATGTTTATGCTATCTGTTGATACAGGTGATGACATATATACCTACAACCAAATTTGAAATTGCAATCCTATTGAATAGAAAATTGCAATCCTATTCATTCTCAGTTGGCAGTTAGCCTCACATTAGTTATCAACATCTTTTCCAATATTATCCTTGCCAAACTGCTTTACAAGCACAATTCTCAGACAGAGAGAATACAACAGATCAAGTCTCTAAGCAGGTATAAAATAGCTACTTGGAAACTTACAATAAAGTTCAGGGCATTTATTTTAAAAAGCCATAAGAAAAAAAATGAATGAAATGTAAAGATAAATAATATTCAGCTCTCTGAAAATATTCATATGATATTTTAATATTTTCTCTAACTTCCAATACTAATATTTGCTGTGATCATGATTACAATCTGAATTCAAAACATACTGCAAACTTATTTGCTTCTTACTTTATTACCATATTTAAAATATATATTTACTTTCAATGTTTGATCCTTTAAAAAACCAGGCCTGAATCTTCTACAGGTTAGATGCCTAATAATTTTTTCTGCGTGCAAGGATGAAGGATGTAACTGTAAGACTGTTTGACTCAAGGGCATATTGGCTTAAGGTCAAGAGTATCTTATTCTTTCCCTTCACACAAGCTTTTGGTTTAAAAGAAAGTTGCCAAACCCATGGCTATATTTATAACTTAGCAACTCCACACTAAATAGGAAGTTCTCTTTCATTCTGTTGGCAACTTTGACTGTCACATGGCATAAGCAATCCAATTGGAGAGTACCTTTGAACAAATTTAGTCTAGCAAACCCAAGATAGCCTTGGTTTTAGTTAAAAATACCTCTTCTGGTATTTAATTGTGTGGGATAATAAAAAGTAGTCAGTATTCCCAAGTTCTATTTATGCCTTGCGTAGACACTCAAAGATGGATGATTTTAGAATTATTATTCAAAATGATCCAAACTGGCCAATAAGACATCTGACCTAAGAAGATTTCCTTCCTCTCTTATTTCCAACTTCTTGTTATACCGTAATCTGTTAAAGTAATGAAGAAATTGATGGCTTCACAATTAGAAATTAAAAGTATGTTCACTTTATAATTACTACAGCAAATCTCCAAAATCCACAATTTCTGGTCCTTTGTTGCAAACTGACTATTTTTAGATGCAACAGGAAAATGCAAATGCATTAAAATTCTAATTTGACCAAGAATGTGTACCCTTGCAACTTCAACAGCAGTATCATCGTATTAGTCTCGAACATGGCAACAGAAAAAGACACATGAGCCTCTGTTCCTCAGGAAAAAGTGGTAAACAAAGAACTTTTGATATTTAAGAGAGAGAAAGACGATTCTCCAAAATAGAAGCACTGTTAAATTATGGCACTGTGGCAGACATCTCAACCTTATAATGACCTCTCATCTTGTTCTGCCCTACAGCAAAACTCTTATTATTCCATATTTAAGACAGAAGGAATGCACATCTGCAGTGAGGTCTAAACTCAGATTTGACACCAAAGGAACCAAAGTTCTGTATACAATTATATTTTTATTTACCCAATACTCATCTACAGCAAATTTTAAAAAATCTTTTATTATACTTCCAAGCATATATTACAATATATATTTTGAAAAAGAAAGCAGTCACGTTTTCTAACCATTTCATCTTATCAAGTCACCAATTTTCTTTCTGGCAAAATGAGTGATATTTGTGGGGGCTCTGCCTTTAAAAAGCACTCATTTCTCAGGCATTGAAATTTACATTGTTCTAAAACTACATGTGGGTGGGGAATGGAAATAGCTTTGCTTTAAGAAGCCAGAAGAGGGCACTCATTAGTAGTCAATCAAATTCCATTAAAATTTTTATAATGGAAAAAAAGTCAAAAATCTTGAACAGAATTCCCAAAATGAAACAGGATTGGAATAACTAGAATTCTAGAATCAAGCTAAGTAACATTTTCCAAGTTTTATAATAGTGGGAGACAATAATAAGGATGATTGTAAATTACTGTACTCTACATGTTATGGACACAGAAATAAACCCATTTTAAAGCAGCATGCTAAAGTCTATAAGCTATAAAATATTTTATGTTGTCAAGCCCAAAACAACAGTCACAATATTTTAAGATTTTCCTTTCAAAAAGTCAAATATGGTAGCAATTATATCAGTAGATTGAGAAGATTTTCTTTCACTTGAATGAGAGTGTGAATCTCAGTAATAAACTAAAACATTTTAAAAAAACATATTTTAGTCAGTGGTTATTGTGGCAAATTACTGCTGAGCTAAAATCCTTTTCCTTGATAGGAAGGTAAGGTAAGAAACATTTGGAACTGTTTGTATAATATGAAAAATGGCACTAAAACAAAAATTGGCAGTAGTATATAGTTTAGATTTACCTTTCTTTGTTTAGGGAGATGACTTGGTAATTTTTTGGGGTTAAGTGTGCACACGTTCCCTAAGGTTATATTTTCTTAAAGAATCATTTATGTATATTAAATACTGTTTTTGTACACTTGACTTAAGTCACCAGAAAGCCAATATAGGATAAAAGTATAAAGTAGAACCATTATGCCCTTGTATAAAATGAAAAGCAAATGATATACTTGTTAAAAATTTCTGAAGCATTTTCTGGAATAACACCAAAAACTTCTACACATTGACATAAATACTTGCACGTGACAATTTCCAAGAAAAGTTTTGAATCAGCTCTTTTATTTATCTGGAGTACTTCCTTATAAGAATCTGCATAACTACACATAAAAAGATTTCCCTTAAAAAAACTGCTTAAATGTAAGGAACTTGGGAAATCTCATCATTGAGAAGGTGCTTGTGGATACGATTTTCAAGGAATAACCTAATTCTGGTCTTAATAACATTATATAGAGTTATTTTAGGACTGGCCTCATGCTAACTCTCTGTTGTGGAGTCTGTAACCATTTTAGTAAGGTACATAAAACGTCCTTCTGTTTACCTGCACTGGTGCCTGCACCGGTTGTGAGGTCCCCACCCATCAGGCCACCTAGGAGAGGACAAATAAAATAGTCAAACTGAGAGAGGAGCTAAAGAAACCACAAAGGTCAAGCAGCAATTACAGTTTATTCCTCAAAGTAATGTGAGCCCTAGAGGAGTTTTCACCACAGAATTTTCATAAAGATCAGACTGTTTGAGCCACCCTGACTCCAGTCTATGTACAAAAACGATCTAATTCCTCCTTCAAAGCATAAGCATTATTTAGTGGCTTCAGTGGCTAATAGCTCAGTATAATATTGAGTGAATGGATAATACATTGTCAACTTCTGCAATGACATTGTATACAGCCCTTAATATTTCACAGATTTTTTCCATCCCCTTTTCCAACTTTGTGATCCTCAGATGTGTTGGAAAGACTTGTCCCTTCCATCCTGATTGGAAATTCTGAGAATTGCAGACACATGGGTTGGAGGAAAAGTAGCTTAATTTCTGCTTAAAAGGAATTTCTCACCCCAGCCACTGTGTTAACACAGCAGTTGGCCAGTAAAGTTATTCAGATTCTATTGAATCTTGAGGCCACGTGGGCAAGGTCTATAAAAGCCTTCTATGGTTGGCACCAACCTACCGTCAGGACCATATCCATCTATTAGAATCAGCTTGTCCTGTTCAATCTTTCTGGGGAAAGCACCAGGTGATTCCCTGCTTTGGGGAATTGAGGGGAGATGAAGTGCAGGAATGCTGCATTTTTTTAAATCAACACCAGCCTCTGGAGTCACCTCCCACTGGAACCTAGATGGAGTTCCTCCAGAGGACATTTGGGACTGTTTTGGGGATTTTCTCACTGTTAGGTTTCAGGCTTTATAGAATGCTAATTGGACCACAGATGTTTTAATGATTTTTGCTTTCTGCAAAGCTGTCAAGAGTTCTGTGGGATTGAGGTGAGGTATAAATATAACACATAAATAAATACATCCTTGAGATGGAAATGTATGTGTGTCTGAGTGTATAATGATAAAACACATTATTTCAGAAGCTGCATATGGTCACTTGCCTCCAGAGTCAAATGACCTATTATCTCTTTAGTTCTGTTTCCAACTTCCTTCCCTACCTTTTAATATTATTAGATAAAAGTAGGCTGTTTGCATTTTATGACTAGAGCAAAAACTTACAACCTCACTTTCCAAGACAGTTTTAACAAAAGAGAAAAGAGGTTAAGATCAGAAATCAGAAGATGTGGCCTGCTGGGAACTTTTCTGCTACTTTTCTCCTGAACATGTACTGTAAGCTTTTTCACTGGGCTTGCATAATAGTGTCCAAGAGATTAAATCCATTAACTTTATATTTCAAATAATGTCTTCTTATGTTACCTACTTCTGGTTTCTACAGTATTTAGAGCCTTTTAAAACATATCTTATTTAGTTGTAAATGTTAAGACTGGATTACCTTTGGAAAGCCCAGCATTTTAGGATAAGGGGCTATTATCGCTTTAAAGGCAATGAGAGAGAAGAATTGGAATCTTAAAAAAATCCTGCCAACATTACTCTGGGTATGGATTGTGGGGTCAATCTTTCCACAACTGAAGAACCCATGGCAGGATACATCTTAGCCACCAATAAAATCCACATACATATACATTCAGAGAATAAACATATGCCACACAAAGAAATCCTACTCTTAAAAAGTGATCAGAAGATATGTGTCTACCAAGAACTTGGTGATGCTGTAAGTATACTAGGCTTGCTAAATTTTTGAAAAGGCTGGACAAGACTCTATGGTAGATTTGGTTTTTTGTTTTTCAAAAAATGTTGTCTTTCATATTGGCAAATAGTCAATAGACTTGAAGAACCCTGACATAGTCTTGCTTTGCAAGTAACAATCTGTAGCTATAGAAATATATTTGAAACAAAAAGATGGAACTCTTTGGTGCAAAACTTACCTGTGTTACCTGCACTTGGTGGTCTATGTGTCACCCCAGGAGACATGCTATTCCGCTGTAAGGAAGGGTGGGCCAGAGGCAAAAGGTTGGGGTTACCCAATGAGCTAACTGGGTTGCTGTATACCAAGCTGTTGTGGTTGGACACTGGGATAGAAACTGGCATCTCAAAATTAGGTGGTGGAACAGCCTATAGTAACAATAATAAAAAAGGGAAACAAAAGACGAGAGTAATATAGAGATACTAACAGTATGAGTAAGATATTTATACAATACATTATTCTATATTTAAATCAAATATTTTATAAATTCTGGTTAGAAAAAAAGCAGAAAGGAGTTAGGAACATAAATTGTCATCACTGCCAAAAATTTATCCCTCACAATGGATGAATTTTAAAATTGGTAACAAATATGTCTTCTCTCCCCTATTTTGCCACAATTTCCACATTTCCCTTGTATTAAGGGGTGCCTGGTTCGGTGTTTCCTGTCCCACTAATTTTTTATAACCCTTGTTTCATTAAGGTTTCTTCCACTCATTGAAATCAATATTATTTAGTAATGGCATTCTAATATGGTGTCACAGATGAAAGAAGATTATAGATATAAGATTATGAATTGTAAATTATTCAGTGAAAAGCAAACTGGCTGAACATTGGTTTCTTCACAAAAATTGATAAGCTCAGTTGGTTTTTATTAATATATCAGTACCAAGACCAATAGTGTTTATTACATTTAGAGTTTTTTATTAATTAATTGTAATATGGGGATTTTAAATTCAATGTAAGTTGTTTTATAGTCTGTTGTGAGCCGTCCTGAGTCCCCCGGGATTGGGCGGCATAAAAATTTTATTAAAATAAAAAAAATAAAATAAAATATAAACTGAAATAAATAGATGTGACTTGATATCTAATTCCCTGAATGGATTTCTGTTCACACAGTGCTCTTATTTTTGGAATTCATAGAGAGAAGAATAGGATTTTCACCTATCCTTTATCGCTTCCATTAATTCATATTTTTCCTTTTCCTGCAAAAAACTGGTTAAAAATGTTACAGAATTCTCCAAAAGGTTAGTACAGGTGGTCTGCAGAGAATGTGGGTATCAAAAAGTCAATTTGTCAGCCACAACTGTATGACTGAAGCCTTCCTCTAACTTTTTCATCCCCTCCCACTACAAATGTCCCTAGTTAGGGTGTTGCACAGGAAGAAGGATATTACTTCTTACCTCTTGACCTTTCTGGGTCAAAAGCCTTTCTGTAAACATTAAAAAAACAATCCCTGACTGGAACCTTTGCTTCTGTGCAATGCCAGCTTATGCAAATGTTCGCAATTTGTCATTATTAATGCAGCAGATGAAAAAAAAAGTTTTTATTTGATAAACCAGAACACTTAATCAGACAGCATGTCAAACAGCATTGCAGAATTGTTCATAACTATACTTATACATTATATTTGAATTTTGAATATTTCTTAATATAGGCAGAAGTAATCCTATTAAAACAATTACTATGAAATACACTGCTCAGCCTGCAATCCTGTAACATGATGAAATTGTGGGATGAGATTGGCCTCTGGCATACCTTCCAGTTATTTTTAATTTTTAAATAAAAGAGCTATTCTGAAAAGTCACTAAAATTGTGATTTCTTTAGTAATATTTCATAGCATTCTTTAGATTTTTTTGGCCTTTAGTTATTTAATAATATTTGTTTATAACTAACTCCTTAATTTCTTCTGTGCTAATGAGTATAATGTAACTAAATGGAAATGAGCGTTAACAAGGAAAGAAAAAAAATGGATGAAAAGGCTTACTACTCCTAGCCTTTGTGATTTCATTTTTCAGCCTTTACATTGCCCCATACAAGATTAGGAGCAGAACAACGACTTTTCAAATAAAATATATTTACATAGTTTTGTATTATCAACCTCTAAAAAAAATAAATGAAAACTCTCCAGAGTTTATGAAATTTAAGATAACAAAAAATAGAAATTCTTAGTAACAACCAACAATGCAAATCACTTACTGATAATGCTTTAATCAAAGAGAAGATAATTTCTCCTCATGAATTGTTTCCACATGTATGTTATAGAAACTAGCCTAACAATTTCTTTTAATCAGGTGCTACCAGATCAGTGACCAATAGAGGTGATAGATAGTTGACCCTAGGTCAATAGTATCTTCAACTGAAGGTACTCAGATTACAATTTAAAGACATTAAACAAAATCCTGCTATGTTCCATCTCTGTTTCAAAGACAACACTATTATACTATTTGATATGGAACAAAGTCAAAGAAAAGCATCATGTGGAAACTACTTGACACCCTCTCTTCATGCAGCAGCTATAATTTCTGGAATTTGCTTGCAACTTCTTGACTTCTGGTAATATCAGATAAAATATCAAGCTGAACATGTTAGCTCCAACTTACAGTACATGCTAACATGATAGTATTGTAGGAAAAATAACTGCTTCTGTAAGCAGCTACTATGGTCCATCAATAGTAAAAATATCATATGAACTTGTGATCACATGGCACTTTCCATTCTTTGGTACATCTGAAGAATCTGTTAGGCTTTCGGCTGACAAATGCACTTTTGCAAGTTGTAGTACAATACAAAAAATTGGCATCCACAGTAACTAGTTGCAGATATAGCTTTTACTCTCTATCCCTCTTTTGTAATAAACACCACAGTTCTCGAACAGTATACTTTAATGATCAGGATAATACTAAGCAGTGACTCTGAGTCTTATTCACCAGAAATGATTTTTCGTTTCAGTTTTAAGGATTGATTTTACTGTGATTTGCCTATTTTAAAGCATTATCTACTTTATATTGATCATTTCTGATATTGTATTTTATTATTGTTTCTGAGCTGTACTTTTAGCTGGTTAACTGAATAAAAAAAGAGACATCTGTTACTATCCTCACCACTATCAAATCAGACTCTGCTAGGCTTTTAAAAAGTCATAATATCTGAAAAATGATGCAGAAAACACAGTTGGTTCAAAATGAACTGACTAGCACAGGGGTGTCAAACTCAATTTCATTGAGTGCCGCATAAGGGTTGTCTTTGACCTTGGAGGGGCTGGGGAGCATGGCCAAGGTGGTCATGGCCATCTTGATGTCACTCATTGAGGCTCCATTTTTGGCCATGCCGGCCCTTCTGGGCTCCGTTTTCGGCCATGCCAGCCCTCCCAGGCTTCATTTTTGGCTGCGACAGCTTCCTGCAATCCCTGCCAGCAAAAAAAGAGAGCTCGGGGAGGTCATGTGCAGCCAAAAAATGGCAGAGGGCTGCAGGAGGCCATCATGGGAAAAAATGGAGCCTGGGAGGGCTGTATGCGGTCCTCTCGAGCTTCCTTGTCACTGGCAGAGGCACCATGGACCGGTCCTTTGCTGTTTCCAGGGCAGGCCCATGGGCCAGATGTAAGCACCCCACAGGCCAGATCTGGCCCCCAGGCTTTGAGTTTGACATCCCTGGACTAGAAGGTCCCTTTATTTGTTACTACATTTATATTTCCTGCATTTCTTTTGGAATCTCA
>JANHFQ010008767.1:154295-166572 GCA_032468035.1 Aparallactus werneri | reverse complement strand
CTCTCTCTCTCTCTCTCTATCACTCTCTCTCTCTCTCTCTCTCTCACTCACTCTCTCTCTCTCTCTCTCTCTCTCTCTGTGTGTGTGCGTGTGCGTGTGAAAAGCAAAACAGATTTTTTTTACTTTGGACATGAACCATAGAATTAGTAAACGATAAATGCTAGAATCTCAATATTCAAGGCACAATATTACAGAGCATTGTGTTCTGAATTTGTCTCATTCTTTTTTTTCCAGTTCCATGGAATTACTATACCATATTTTAAAAAACCAGTTTTATAAACAGTCCTGCATAGCTAAGATAAACTGAAGGCTTCACTTCAGGTACAAAAAAAGGTATACAGGTAACAGGAGACAACACATTCTAACAATGCCCTTACCAATAAACCTGACATATGTTTTGAACATCTTCTGAAGAGTACTCTTTAAATAAATACATTTCGAAGAGCTAAAATTCATTTTCAGCACAGTTGCTGATTATGACCACATAGGCTGAGATGATGGTGATAAATCCTCTTAATTGGATTAGAGCATTAAAGCTTGATTCTGACTTTTGCACTCATGCACATGTACTTTAGTGTGACTCTAGCTCAGACTTCTAGGCAATAACATATGTGACAGTGCTGCCAAATACTTGGAAAAATATGATGTTCATAAGGTGTGTAGTATTGTTGCCTTCTTTTCATAAGTGGCATCAAAGCAAATAGCTGAAATAAGATAAGATGCCTTTGTATTAAGAGAACATGATTGAAATAGGATTAGAGCCAGGTTTAAAACTTCCCTGAACTGCAGCCCTCCCTCTATGGCCCTGGGCCTGTCTCTCTGCACATAATCTACTTTATAGAACGCTAGCTTATTACCCGGCTTCACCCAGATATAATGGGCCTGCTGTGTCCTCATGTTGTACTCCCTGGCTGCAGCCTACCATTCCCAGCGTTCTTTGCCTGAGTAGGGTCTGCTGTGTCTTCATGCTGCACTCCCCTGCTGCAGCCTACAATTCCCAGCATTCTTTGCCTGAGTAGGGCCTGCTGTGTCCTCATGCTGCATTCCCCTGCTGCAACCATCAATTCCCAGTGTTCTTTGCCTGAGTGGGACCAGCATTCCTGTTTTTTTGGTGAGGAGTATTCCCTTTTCCACACTTTTTGGGGGGCAAAGAGGCCCTCTATGCATTGGAGACCCCAATAGTGCTGATCTTCATAGGGAAAGATACATCTGTGTCAATTTTGGGGGAGATTGGTGGAGGGGTATGGTTTTCTATAGAGCACATACAAACGTTCTTCACTCCCGGGACTTCTCTTTTATAGATACAGATTGGAAAATGTGGGGTAGGAATGAACTGTGTGTTCTGCACTGCCCAATTTTAAAAGAAAAGCTATGAAATATAAAAGTAATAATATTAAACTGAAATTAAAAATTATTCTTATTGTGTGCATTTTCATTTATTTGGAATGCTATAAAGTATTGAATAATTGAGAAAGTGAAATAATACAAAAAAGGAACCATGTGCTCTTCATTGATTATTAGAGAGGCCTTTGTTTGTGTCATTCATGTCAAGCTGTGGGATATGTTTAGAAAATTGTGAATCCCAGAACATCTCATTGTCCTCAGTACAAAACCTATGTACAAATCAGGAATTCACAGAGAGAATTTGGTGAAACACACTGGCTCCAGGTTGGCAAATGTGTGAGGTAAAGCTTCATATTTTCCCTTATTTATTCAATATACATCTTCATGTATGTTAAGGTAAACTGAAAAAAGAAGATGAGCATGGTTTTAAAACTGGAGGTAGAAATACCAGTAACTTGTGCTATGCTGATGATGCAATTGGTTTCTGGGGAAGTGCTTTATGATGCTGTCTTCCAAATCTTTATAAAGACCCAACGGATGCAGAAAATATATGCAAACAAACATGACAGTGGCTGTGTATTTTAGTCTCATGGTAGCTCATTTGGTGAATGATCTACCACAGCTTTCCATCTTTCTGGCTAAAATTACAGAGGATGCAGTCATCTAGATCTGGCTGGAGAAGACTGATTCATTTAATCTGACACTGCTGAATGAAATGTTGAGAGAAAACAAGATGGCAGGGTGGAAATTTGTGTCCTAAGTGATGATGTTTCAAAATGGTCTGAGGTTTCAGTGTTTTGCAGACATTTGGATTCAATGCAATTGTGGGCTACCAAATCCATTTACAGTCAGTCATTAAATCCATATACACAGCTAAGAAGGATAATATTCACATACACAAATCAGAAAAGAAGAGTGTATATCTTTATTGATATGAATGCAGAGATAATATACTATCCCAGCAAAGAAAAGTATTTCAGGAGTCCATAAAAGAGAAAGCCATTAAATTAAAAATGCACCATATTTTGTCTGGATGCTTAGTAAGAGGACTTGGAATGATTTATCAAGAAATGTATACTTATCTGATATAACCACTGCCTGATTTAATGTCAATCTTAAAAACATTACAGTGCATGGGAATCTATAACTTGACTTTCAGCTTTAAGAAATAGAATGAAAAAGTATGTTCATTGTCCAGTCAGTGTATCTTGACCCCAAACTTTTAAAAAGTCACACATACCGGTAACAAATTGAAAATACTTTCACATACAAACATAAATATATATATATATATTTACATTAGCTTCTCTGGATTATTCAGTTTTTTTCCATGACTAATTTTAAATTTATGTCATTCGCAACAAGCACCCTTGGACGTATACAACAGAGGCTTATTCATATTATTCTAATTTTACAGTATAGTAATTATTGTATGACAAGTGATTGCCATTTTTCCCCGCAATGTGGATTTCATTAAGGCATGGAGGAGGAGGGATGAAACTCTACCAATTTGGATGATTTGTTTAATAAGAAAAACTTTTTCAGCATCATACTTCTATAGCTTTTCAGCTACATCTCATGTCAAAAGCTCTCATGATCAATGGGCATCTTGATTGGTTAGGTATGTAGCTACTGTACCAACACAACCAGGTTGTAAGTTTCTTTTTTAAACTCTACAGTATATAAGAAAAACAGAGTGTTTTGCTTTGCTGAAGTTCTTGGGTTTATGACAACAGATATTGCGCAATGCCCCAACTTTCTTTAAATCAGAAAATGCTTGAGAAAAACAATATGTTTGGTAAGAAAATTAGCATTGCTTTTAAAAAATAAAAACAAGAAATATAAATATACTGTACATGAGACAGCACTACTGAACTAATGAATGATCTATTATAGCCTGGTACCATTCTGATATGTGTGTATCTGTACCAGGTAGTCCTTGATTTACAACCCTTGTTTAGTGATCATTCAAGTTACAGCAGCATTGAAAATAGTGACTTACAACTGGTCCTTGCACTTACAGCTGTTGCACATAATCAAACTTTGGGCATTTGGCAACCGGCATGTATTTTATGACGGTTGCAGCATCCCAGGATCATGCAACCTTTCCAGCCAGTTTCTGACAAGCAAAGGCAATGGGAGAAGCTGACTTGATTTAACAATCTCATGATTCACTTAATTTCAGTGATCTGTTCAACAACTGTGGAAGAAAAGATCATCAAATCAGGTACAATTCACTTAACAACTGCCTTGCTTAGCAATAGAAATTGTAGCCCCAATTGTGATTTTAAGTCAAGGACTACTTGTATGTAGCAGATTGTGAAGTCATTTGCTGTAGTGTATAATTTTTAAAAAGTGGTTGGTGAAAGAATCTTTTAATTGCACAAATGCTTGATCGCGTGCTTATCTCACATTCAGTGAAAAGAATCCTAAAGGGAACATAGTGTGCCTGAAAAAAGTTACCTGCCAAAATAATGTTATACTGAACATAATGTAACCTAGATATGGGCTGTTGAAGGCCACTGTCCTGCCTTAAAATCAAACTGGTGTTTCTAAACATTGTAAAACTAATGATTTTACATTGAACAGCACTTGTTCAAGCCTGTGAGCATTTTCAACAGCCTGAAAATGACAGGGCAGTACTTTGAGAGGGAATTAAAATAATCTTTTTCTAATTCTAAAAAAGCCATGGATACCATTGTAAGGTCACCACAGGACAAATAAGGACATCATTTGCAAAAGCCTTCCTCTACACCCCACCAGATGTATTGGGGTAACATAACCACTAACTGGTCTGGCTAGGACTTCTAGAGCACAAACTCCAATAACTCTGGAATGCACGAAGCTCAGAAATTGAACCCTGAAACACTTTTAAAACACTTTCAGTTCTCAGACTTATTCAGGTTAACATGGTTGTCAAAGGATAAAGGTTCTTATTTTGTTTCTTTTAATGTTCATTTATCAACTGATGGAGGCCTTGTTTAACCCAAAGGCAATCTGTATCTTTGAATTGTGTCTTTATAGACTGTAGATGGAAAGGAATAATACAAATGGAAAACGTAAGTTTCCAAGCTAATGTAGGCTGAGCAAAATCTCTGAGGCTTCTTTAAATAAATATACATTAAATAAATGTATATTATTTAAAGAAATAAATTATAATGAGAAACCAAGGAGAAAAACTGGCAGGGTAAGCTATTGCATATAAACCAGGAGCAAATGCCACATTTGCTTGCACTGATGATGTTACCTAATTGGGTATTCAAACATCTGCAAGCAAACAATCGGGCTCAGAGGATGAGGATTCCACAGAAAAAAAAATATAGAAAGGACTATATAGTAAACAGGTCAATGTCCTTAGTTACTAGTTGACCACAAACCACTTACATGAAGAGTCACATATATTAGGGAAATCAGTAGATGTGCAATAAACATTCTTTAGAGATCTTCCTCAGATTTGACAATGTTAAGATGTATGAACTTCAACTCCCAGAATTCTCTAGCCAGCCTGAATTTAAGATGTGGTGACTTCAATTCCCAGGATTCCCTAGACAGGTAAGTCCACACATTTTAAAATTGCCAAGTTTGGGAAAGACTGCTTTAGAGCATAGAGATAAATATCATCCTTTATTAATGTCAACATATCAAAGACACAATTAACAAAACACGGCAACCCTGATCTTGAATGCCTGATTTAGAATTTTTTATCTTAGCCAACTTGATGGCAAGACTTATACCTGCGATGCTAATTTTGGCATGGCTGTCAAGCTTAAAATAGAACTATTATTCATTTCCTCCTTGACAAAATAAAATGTTATTGGTAACAATTCAGGCACGAATATAGTTAAGGTGGTAAGGTATACTATTCACACCTCTTAGACATGTGTTAGATTTAATTCCTTGACAAAGAATTAGATTTCTATATGCATTTTTAAAATTTTTCTAGGTAAATGTAGCTGATCCAGAAATTACTCATAACTCTGATTATGATCCAGTTAGTATAAATTTCCAAAAGTTTACTCTTACACACACACACACACACACACACACACATATGAATAACAAATAGATACCGTACAAAGGAATTCATATTCTGACTAAGCTATGGACTGTAGCCTTTTCTCCAATTACAGCTCTCTTCTATAAAAGGGAAAGCTTCATTATTTGATCATTCCAAACTAACACAACAAGAAAACAAATGGCTCCAAATTTATGTTGATTTATTTACTTCTGCTCATTCAGAGTATTCTTATCGTACCAGTCATCCCTGTCAAAATGTATTTTAATTCTGTATACTATCGTGACTGATATCAAGGTAAATAATTTTGTTTTTGTCATGTGCCATATTCGGAAAAATAATCTGGAGACGCTATATATGCCAAAATTGATTGAAACAAAAGAAGAATTAACCATTCTCTTCTTAACATGGCTTTCTTTCCTTCTTTTTTTCTCAATAGTAGGTTGCAGAAAAAGATCAGATCAGTGCTCTCAATTATTTGCTTGCAAAGATATTCTAAAATGGTGCTGAGGACATGGTTCAAAATTCCCTTTTTTCTTCTAGAAAGAAATTGGAATGAACTACTGGATTAATTAATTCTTTTTGGACCTTCTACATCTGCTCATTTAGGTTGCTGGACAAAAAGTAGCCAACAGATGGGACAAAGTATTATTCTAATACTTTGGGACAAAATGGGACAAAATTATCACTAAATTTCATGGAAAAAATTGATGATGTTTCACAAAGAACTGTAGCAATTTCTTTCTTATTTGATTGCATAGTCTTTTTATTTATTGTTATTGCTTTTTAAAATGACAAAAATGGAAAAACAAAACACAAAGATAAAAATACATACATTGTCAAAGATAAAAAAGACAGAATTAGAGTTTTAAAAAGAAAAAATACAACAAAGAAACAAGCATAACATATCATTGTAGCAGTAAATAGTTACAATTCTTTATATAAATTTATCTAAAGCAATTGTTATTGAAGTACATATCTATTTCTGATGTATAATCTTAACAATAATTTTTGGCACAGCAACATTGGCACCTGATATATTAGAACTTGTTAAATCCTTTAAAACTAAAAAAGTCTACTCTTATTTCTACAGATATTTGTTATCAATTAATCAATGAAATGCAAATGCTAATGCTAATGAATGAATGAAATAAAAAAATTATAGAGTCCTTTGTTGTCTAGATCATGGATGTCAAACTTGCAGCATCACGTTGCTGTTACATGACATTTTGCGATGTTTTATCTCTCGGTGGCCTGCAGGCTGCCAGTTGGACAGCCCTGGTCTAGACAATGGGAGAATGTTTTAACTTCTATAATAAGAGTGCCAAAGGATCTCATATTACAACTTATAAAGCAAAAATAGTATTTAGAATTTATTGGACATTTGTATAAAAAATGATTGTCAAAAACAACATTTTGCTGGAGGTGCAATAAGAACAATGCTTCTTTAAAACATGTTTTTACAATCTCTTACATTTATTAAATTTAGGGAAGAAATACTGGATTATGTAAACATATTGTGCGAGAAAAGCTAAAAAATATAGACAATAATATTTTGTTGAATTACATAGTACTTGAAATTTGATAAGTGGACAATGTAAATGGATTCTCTGTGTCCTTACTATAGCCAAAAGACGGATATGCAGCATTAGAAAGATAAAGATTATTTCAATCAATGGATCAAGGAACTGATTGCACTTGCCACCTGTGAGGAGATTGCTTATTGATGTAGACTTAGTTTGGACAAATATAATGAAATATTTATCTAATGCAATTATTATTTAATGATAGTTATTTGATTATGTGATCTTTAGAATGTCTAGTAAATTCTGAGATTTTTGGAGTCTTACGTTAGCTTGTAATAAGTACTCATATTTCAATTTATTATCTTAAAAATTCATCATTACCTATTCTCTCTCGCACACAGATGCGCACACACATTCATACAATATTTTTTTCTTGTTTTAATTAATTGAAATGAAGCTGAGAAAGCTATGGACTTGCTTTCAACTGAGGTGGTGAGAAGATTATTTAACAATTTCATTTCTAGCTTATGTTTTTCCTTACGTGGGTAGGGGTGAGAATATAGCAGCATAGTTGAGATAATATTCAGAGAATAACACTGAATCCTCTGACACACATACTGATACACTCAGACAGTAAACAAATTCAGAAAGAGTCTCAATTTTGTAATTCTAACATTTAAAGAATTAGGAAACCTATTCACATTGCAGACTTATATTTTTGATCAGCAGATAAATATTTCATAAGAAACCATTTCTTACAACATATGCATTGGTCAAAATGAATAATGAAGTGAAAAATTCCCAAATGTACTATTGCCATATTGGTGGGGCCAGATTTGTTCCTTTCCACACAAAAAAAAACTGCTTTTACCTGAGTTTGGCCTAGTTTCTGGTGTAGCCTATTGTACAGGAAACCAGAAGAGTCAGGAAAGGACTCTAATGATTGGCCAAAAGGATGGGCATGGCAGGAAATGGATGGACCATTCCAGATGTTTCAAGAAAAAGCAAAGAGTAAGCAAGAAAATGGCCAATGCTGAAAGAAGGTGGCAAGTGGCCTCCAATGAGCATATGCCTGAGGTGCTCATCTGGGCCAAGAGACAACAGTGTCAGTGGAACCCAGTCCACCAAGGAAAGGAAACCTATGTTTTCTGGTAAGCAATGTGCTCAGGAAAAGCAGCAGTAGCTTTAAGCAAATGGACATCCAGAAAACAAAAGGCATAATAGACTGCCGGCTTATGGAGAGTGAAGGACAGGTTGAAGCAGCCTGCTTTTCCCCTAGGGGGAGGGGGTGGAATGACATTCTCCTATTTACTCCCCCTTTTCTCATAAACCATTTGCCCCTTTCTATACGTTTATTAAAGATATAAGAAAGTTTATCAGGATATCAGATTGGAGAACCTTTTCACCCTGGAATTTGAAGCCTAATCTCACAGGTCCTAGGGTGATATTCTAATGGTATCAACTGGGAAGGAAATCAATGGTGCTTAATCCAGGAAAATGACATGATAATTGCAGCTCTAGATTTATGCTGTATGCCACTCTAGGCTGGATCTTTCTGTACAGAATTGTGGAGTACAATTTTCCTAAAAGTTTAATATCCTTTAACTGGTTTTCCCTCCAGTAGCATTAGCTTCAGCATGGAAAGAGAAATGTCACCTTAAAAAGAAAGCACCAAACTACGTAAACAATGATGATTTTCTTTGTATATCCATTAACTGAACTGTACCCGTAGTTTATACATTCTTACATGAATCTACTTGACAAAGGGACCTTGAAAAGCAAAAAGAGAAAGTTTTAGTGGTTGAAGTCTATAAAATGCTAAAAGAAATTATGAGATTATCCACAAGAGAGAAATTTACATTCTTTTCTGGGAACTGAAATATAACGATGTGTGTAATTCAAATGAAACAAAAGGGCAATATAATGATTTTATGGAAGAAGCAAATTGGTACTGTGAAAACCTCTGGTCCGCCTTATTTAATAGTACCATTGAACATTTTTCCTGGATTATTCTGAATACTATTCCAAATTAGGAATTAAAAGAAAACCTTTTTATTTAGGAAAGATCTACTTGTATCTATATTGATGACAGTTTTAATTATCTGATATGTCCTTTTAAGAAATTACTGAGAAAGTGATTTTTTAAAAAACAAACAAATTAAGTAGGTTTGCATAATGTGCAAGTTATACAGCCTAGTTTTGCAATCTGGGATATAGTAACTTGATCCCCTTCTAATATTTTCAAATTAAAAGTTAATATTCCTGCTGAGAGTAAGAATTAATACATAAACATAGAATTCTATTAGAAGAGTACAGAACTATAAGTATATCTTCAAAGAATATTTTATAAATATGGAAGAAGTATAGACTACCTGATTTTTTTTCCAAGTTAGGGCCACTCTTTGCTTTTGAATGACATATTTGGCCATTTATTCTAAAAAAACAAATAGGTCTGTAAGAAAGGCATGGCTATGGTCAATTAAATTTATTGTTATGCATATTTCCTCTTTAACTATTTTTCTGTCATATTAAAAATTATAAGTCAATAGGCAAATTTCAGAAAAATGAAATACCCAAGGATTTATTTATTTATTTATTTATTTATTAATAAAATTTATATGCCGCCCTACTCCCGTAGGGACTCCGGGTGGCTTATTGTGACTGCCTACAAATTCTTCAGCTGATTAAACTACTGTTCTCTGTAGCCTGTTTTGTGTTTTAAATATTAACTGAACAATTATATATTGATATTCTGCCAGATGAAGAGCAAGCAGGGCTCAAGATATGCACCAAAGACAGAGGCAGCAGCAACATTTTTTATCCTACCACCAAGCCAGTCTAAATTTTTACGTGGCAGAAACATGTTTATTTCTTATTAACTATGATGGGAGGCAAACATGAAAACAGTGAATATCAATGATATATAAATCAAGATGAAAACATATAGAAGGTAACTATTACCTACATAAAAGATGGTACAGCATTGGTTTTACACCCCTCTAGGACTACACCATGTGCATTTAAGGGAAGGGGCAGGACTGCTACAAAGTATTATTGTAAATTCATCACAAAGTAAACAATAACATTTGCACAGATGGTTTAAAGGATACAGGTGAACTACTGTATTTCTAACACCTTTCTGCCTAGAAACTTATTCATTTTGTCACTTTAGAAATAAAAATCCAATACCTACACTCAAACAATAAATTACTCAACAACAAAGCTTAGCAGAGACCTATTTCACAGCTTTTTAAAAATACAGTGATGTATCCTGATTAGTAAATAAAAAATATACCGTAGATCCTCAAGAATTAAACCCTGAACAATACTTATGAGTTTGAGTCCTCAGGTTTGCACAAATATCAGGTCAATAAATGCAAAGCAAAACCATATGACATCAGATGGTTCATTTTGAAATAAATATGCATCCACCATTTGAAAATATGTCATTTGTTCTTTTTGGGGAATACCATAGACAGAATGTGTGCAGATTAAAAAAATGTAAAGATATGTGCTTTTCCTGAATCGGTTAAAACAGAGTCTTAAGATATGTGTGTTCTGGACTAATCTTAAAATTCTAACCTATAATTACAAGTATGCCAAGTCTTTCAGTAGGCTGCAGTCCATGAATAATACATATTTTGGGATAGTTTCACAAAACAAGCTGTCTGTACCCAACTAAGGCCATGACCAAGCCAGCAGAGAGAAAAATCAACACTTCACTGTTAAAGAGGGTGGTCTCTCTCTCAATCAGAAACAGAGACTCTGGCAAGGCATTGCAAAGTATTTTGAGTGCAAAATGCCCACATTTCTTCTTTCTTACTGAGAGAATTCTATTTTTCCTTTAAAGCGATTTCTTTACATTTTATAGTATAACCACAGGGAAGAAAGTGCCTTTATAAAAAAAAATTCTAGCATAAAAACAATATTCATCTAAATTAAAACTCTGGAAGAAAAATAGTGATATTTAAAACTTGAGTTGTGTATATATGCACGCACATGTATGTAATACTTTGTTTTCATAAAATATACAACTACATTTAGGAAGAGGTTGGGCTCAATCACATTATTGACATTGTACCAGGAGCTGTTTGTATGGCAGGAGACAATAACTTGCAGATTGGTTTTGTGATTATTAGATATACTGTGCCTATTAGTTCATCTTCTCTAGTTCCATAAGGAATTGTGCTGAAAAGAAATATTCTATTCAAGAATATGAAAGAAAAGTTATTTTGAAAAGTTATGAGGCAGAAAGAAATTGAAAGCATTTAAAACAAAACAAATTTAACGTATGGTTAGGTTTAAAATAATCCCATATCCAACATGATACATAAAAGAATATCCCCAAATTATTTAAATACATTCTGTAATTGGATAACTATTGATAAACTAGGCAACTGTGTCCATATTTGCTCTCTGTGTCTGAGGATATCTATTACAAAACTCATTGCTGATACCAAGAATTTTAGAGCAACTTCTCTGTATTCAAAGAGAGACAATTGTTTCTGTTCTACCAATGGCACAGAACCTTACGTTCTAATTAGCATACTTAGCCACTAATGATAAAAAATTAAAAATCAATAAATTTTAACAGCAATATGTAGAAAGCAATATGCTTTTCTGGTGCGATTTGGTGGTCGCTGAAGAAGTGAGAGAAGGATAAAAAAGTACTCCAGCACTATTATCCATCACCTACATTAGCAGAAGTGCATGCGTGTTGACTTGCTGCTGTTGTTTCTTTATTTCATTTATTGTTTAAGTGGGTTTTACTCAGAAAAGAGAGTAAGGAAACCTGACATGCTACAAAAAGGAAATTTGAATAATAGAAAAATAGAAAATATGAAAACAAAACTCAACACCACTTGGCCTTGATTGCATTAAGTATAAATTGAAATAGGGGTTTTGATTCAACATTCTGATAGACTACCTTACCACACTATAAAAAAAAAACCTTTCCAAGACTGCTTTTTCCTAACCTTGCTTACATCAAAGAGTTGACATTTACATAAATATATATTTAGTGGATATTAGTAAAGATCTGCA
Source organism: Aparallactus werneri (assembly GCA_032468035.1). Classification (NCBI taxonomy): domain Eukaryota; kingdom Metazoa; phylum Chordata; class Lepidosauria; order Squamata; family Lamprophiidae; genus Aparallactus; species Aparallactus werneri. Next base: position 154,644 of record JANHFQ010008767.1, on the reverse strand, counting down.
AAACTTTTAAAAGATGCTTTTCTTGGACAAAGTTTCAAATGAAGTACCCTCTCAAAGATGCTTCACAAAGCAGTATGGTACTGATACCTCACTTGTAAGATCATATTGTTGCTTTGTTTCATTCCAAAGTTTGTTCCAATGTTTTCAAACAGAATTGCCAATATACAGTAGCAGAACAAGGTTTAAATGTGTCCACCTGCTGATCAATGGGCAAGAGAAGTCATCCAGAAAGACTGTTTCTGTCATACAATTTGCCTACCACTAGATGTAAGATCATGGGACGCAGTGGCTCAGTGGGTAAGACGCTGAGCTTGTCGATCAGAAAGGTCGGCAGTTTGGTGGTTCGAAT
>JANHFQ010008767.1:5994-18232 GCA_032468035.1 Aparallactus werneri | reverse complement strand
TATCTATCTATCTATCTATCTATCTATCTATCTATCTATCTATCTATCTATCTATCTATCTATCTATCTATTTATTGGATTTATATGTTATCCAATTCGCTAGTTGAAGGACTTTCATAGGAACCTGCTTTTTATGTGTTTGCATTGCAATTGCATAAATGAAGTAAGCTATGTCAGGTCAATTGAATCCAGTTTTCTCTTAACTTTCTCAGGCTTAACTGTTTTTACATGATTTGAAAATGTGGTCTTTAAATTTAATTTAAAAGATATGCATTACCCCACCCCACTCCTTTTTAAAAATCAGATGCCCTCCAGGTGTTATTACTTCCTTCCAATGTTTTGTCTCTATAGTATACTCTGTGGTATACTAACAGGCATAGCAATCAATATCTTACTTTCACACTACAGATATTTCTTGTGATAGCTTGGCCAGCTTGATGGAATATCTATCATACCGAAAAACATCATTAAAATACAGTTAAGAAAGGCCTTTATTTTTATACTGCCTATGAAGGACAAATCCCCTTCTCATTTTCCAGATTCATTCCTAGTCAGGGCTTCCAGTGTTTATCCTGGGCTTCACTTTAATGACCTAAATCCCATTTGGCTGGTTACAATTAAATGGATAATAATGTTCAGGATGATATAGAAATTGTATGCTATGGCTATCACATTACTTCCAAAACATGGAAGTTTTGGAGGTTTCCTCTCCTTCCAGAATGCGACTTACAGTGTAAACTGCCCCTCTGCCCAAATCTGTGCTAGCTTGAAATAATACAAAACTGAGTTAGGAAGACAGCATAATTATTTAATACCTTCTCATTGGCATCTCATGACATGGGTATTAGTCTATGAAAGTGTTTGCTGTGGTAAATGTGTTTGTCTTTAAGATAGATAAATCCAGATTTCCCCAGGCCACTGCTGGGAATTCTGGGATCTAAAGCAAAAATCTGGAAAGCATCCCAAATTGGAGAAGGCATTCGCAGTCTTTTCGTGTCCATGTCTATACCAGCAGAGGCAGACTTCGCTGGTATGGACATGTCCAGAGAACAGCACCTTACACCATGGCCAAGACTGCCTACCAACTAGAAGTTTATGGCCGGCAACCCCTCAGACATCCAAAACAGAGATGGCAAGACACCAAATATATGCAAGCCGTGGGCCTGCACCCTTGAGACACAGCTGACTGTGCAAAATGGTGTTCAGTGATCTGAAAAGTGGACCCTGCACCTGTGGGAGTATGCTAGGAAGAAGAAGATGATGATTAACGGTCTTTTCTGTATTTCAAAAAGAGGGTAACCAAGGAACCTTGGAAAACCTCCACATGTTTTGCTTTATTTAATGTAGCTAGAAAAAGGACAGCTGGTGATTCAACAAAAGTCAACACTAAATCTGATTTTTAATTTCAAACGTATAATAATAATTTACTGATATTTTAGTATTTAATCTAGGTATAGTAATGTTGTTTGCATTCCACAAAACATTTTACTTTACAAATCAGGGCAGAGTATAAAACACTAATTCTGTGTTTTGATTGGGAATAATCTAGATGTTTGGGGAAACTGAGCATATAACTTACACATTTGGAGATGGAAATGAAATAGTACTGAGGCCACCTATTTATCTTATATATATTCAACATTTCATATAAATCATATACATGATTAATGTATGAAAAGAATTGTGGTTTGATGCATATTTTTTCCCAAATCAAAGAAGGGGAATTGATAGCTTCTGTGTCTGGATACCACTAAGCAACTGCCTTTCAGATGATCAGGAAACTGCTTGATGTTTTGTAGGATGGCATTAATATTTTGCAAATCACATTCAATTAAGGAATGCATAACGATTTATTTATTTATTGCATTCATATTATACCGTTCTTTTCAGAACTCATAACAGCATAAAAGGAGGTCTTCCCTTGTATTGTCCCCATAGCAACAATTGCTGGTTTGACTGAAAGAGTTTAAAGTTGCCCCATTTGCTTCATGGTTGGCTGAAGATCTGAACCTTCTTTCTCTAATCAAATGTTTTAATGAGGATATTTCCAATAGAAAGATGCTTTTCAGCTATGCCCCATTTCTTTTCAAATAAACATAAAGCATGGAAAATATGGGACCATACAAATGACATTGTCCCTCCAATCCAGTTCCAGGTATGAGACAGAATGATTGAATGGTAAATGCCTCATATGGAAGCATTGAAATCTTCAGTGTTTAATATGTCAACTCCAAATGTTGTCACTTTTCTGAATGCAGGATAATTGATACCTAAATATGTGTATGCATTATAAAAATAGTAGAGTTAACTAATGAAGATACACATGGAAATATTTGTAGACGTCTGGTTCTTGTATAAAATCTACTTCCAACAAGTAATTTACTGGTAACAGTTTGGATTTCTGGTAATTTACCATGGATAAATTACCACTTCTCAGATTGCCCAGGAGTGGTGAGAATCACTTGCCCATCCTGAGGAGATTAGGTTTTGAAAACAAAAAGATAATATGCTTAATGCTGCCATCACTCTCCAATGTAAATCATAAATATAATTGTTTGAACACATGGGGGTGGTTATTTTGATTTAAAGTCAAATAGTAAATTGAGGTAGAAGCTTCCAGACAGTAACCTACAGTGGACATCCCCTGCTAAACAACCACGAGCTTCTTAAAGGGAAAGGAGGGAGGACAAAGATAGACAACGGTACAGGATTTTTTGGTGCACAAACTAGGTGTTAGAATTAGAGAAATGTAGTCTTAAAATTCATGTAAAGTTGGTCCGACTCTGCATAGATCCTGCTGTTCCTCTTTTTTCCCACCCTCAAAAATAGCAAGACCCATCTTCATGTGTTTGGGACAGATGGTCACAATTTTATGAAATATGTTCAGAATTGGACTTTGCTATAATTTCAGAGAAAGGACATTATTTATTTAGAGATGAGAATTAATCTCTAAGGAGATTTCTGAATTTAAGGGATCTGCAATTCAGTCTCTGGATCATATATACCTTCCATAAAACCTGAGGTAAAGCTTTTTTTAAAGTTGACATCAACTGTAATTTTTATTGTCATAGAAAGGAACATTGTTAAATGCATGAGAATTTACTTTAGTTAGTATTCTTCATAAATAAAAATGATTAAAATTAAATTAAATTAATATTTTTGTCCTGGTTCTATTTTTTGATTTTCCTTATTTTTTAGAATATGAGTCCCAATATACAATTCAAAGGTCAAATGTGGCCACTGGCCAAAAGGCCCTGTGCCGCCTGTAGTTTTTGCTAGTCAGACTAATGAATAAATGTTCAATATAATATTGTGAAAACTCCTCCTCCTTCAACTTAGAACCAATACATGAACAGTTTGTGATCTGTTCCACAATCAGCATCTAGCCATGTTTCTGAAGCTATAATTGAGCACCTCCTTTTAACAATAATATAATCAGTTTGGAAATGTTTAGATATTTGAATTAACCCACACAGAGTACTTTAATAGGAAAAACTCACATTTTTTTCAGATAAACAAATAAGGTGACAGACAAGCTTTAATCATGGCTTTGGTACTGGTCATTGCTTATGGACTATAAATTTCGGGTTAATGAAGTATTATGTTGCTACATAACTTACTTGGATAGAAGGGCTCGTATTATACATTCTCAAATAGGAATCCTTAATAAGCCTTCTTACTGAAGAGTGTAAATGTTAAGCCAGAAATAGTGCAATACTTTCACTGCAAAAATTGCAACCCATTGTCATATTATAAGGGAGTATCTATGTACAGAACCATAGGATCCTAATTTTGGCCTCCATAACTATGCGCGTTACAATCCTGCATAATCCATGAAGAACTTTTCTGCATCGCGGTGACCTGACACAGATGCAATATTCCAAAAGTGGCCTCACTAGTGCAGTATAGTGTGGTACTATTACTTCCTGTGATCTTGATGCTATCCCTCTGTTGAACCTAGGAGTACATTGGGTTTTTTGGTAACTGCAGCACACTGCTGACTCATACATAAGTGGTGATCCAGTAGGATGCCTAGATCTCTCTCACAGGCACTACCGTTGATTCAGGTGCTGCACTTCTGAAAAAAACTTGTCAAGAGAATTGCAGGGACTTTTTCAGGCAGTTGGAAGAAAAACAAAAGGAAGAAAAACAAAACAAAAAAAAAGTTTAAAGCCATACTGGTGCTGGAATATTAATAGTTTTCTGACAATCCATATTTAGAACAACTGGGTTATATTTAATACCATCTACATCTTTCAAAGTGCAAGACTTTTTTTTTACCCTTAATATAGTAAAATTCTGAGCAAAGTGAAATCCTGGCCACACCTAGAAGAGTAAACGTTAAACCTTTCTTACTTTGCACATCTCCTTAAGCATAATGCTTGTGAAACTGTTGGGAGAGCTTCAGTATTAAAGATATTAGATGTCACATATATCTTAAGAAGCACGTATTGAAACTCAGGATATTTGCGAACATCTTGGTGTTCTGAATATAAACTATGCCTGTTCACGCTTTTGAACATTAGATGCAGAAATAAAAGCTCTTCCCTAGCATTTTGAAAAGCACTATTCATTCCAAATGGAAGGCGTTTTCTTATCATTACCAAAGCTGTAAACTGTTTAAAATACAATATTGTATGACTCAATCCTGTTTAGAAACAATAGTGGAGGCTGCAGAGGAACATTGGCTTCTATGTACCTTGCCCAGTTAAGCTCCTGTGTTTTTTCTTCAAAAGTGCACAAGCTGTGGAACGCCATAAAGCCAATGGAAAGCAAATAGAGAAACAAAGAAAGCATACCAGATGGGGCTTCCTGTATCCATCTTCTTCTAGCCCAAACAATCTGCTACTCTGTTCTCAGAAGTAGAATGCGGAATTGCAAAAAGCCTCAGAGCTGAAGAGAGAGAACAGAGGGTCTGGCTCAAGATATACCACTTTTTTATGGAAAGGGATATCATTGTTGTTGCTATCAATATTATTAGTATTAGTTTTAATAGTAGTATTATTATTGCCAAAGGATTTGGCCATTTCTTTCTCTCTCAGTACAAACATTTGGCTACTGTAAGCCAGCTGGCAACTAGTAAGAAAACACCACACAGTACTGGAAATGCCAGTCAATAGTGTACCATTTGTATGGCAGTAGAGTGCCAAAGTACTTGGTAGTATAATTATGTTTCCCATTTGTTGCTCAGTTATAAGGTGAATTGGGAATAAAACTTCTTCATGTTTAATAGAGACAAAATAATTGAGGCAAACAGCTTCCAAAATTTTTAAAATATACATTTTCTTACCTATCAAACTGCTCAGATTTTTATACAGATGGCATAAATGAAATTTAAAGATATAACCCATGCCAACACTCTAACAGTTGCAAGATTTTTCAAATTTTACTATGTATTTGTAATATTTGGCAATTGAGTTGCCAAATCAAGATTGAATTATATAATGAAAGAGAAAGTTTAAAAAATGAATGATTATAATCTGAATGTTCTAATCTGTCCAATAGAAAAAAAAGATTCTGGATAAAGAATGTGCATGATTTTCATTTCAACTTGAGAATTGCTCTCGGTGTTCATGTGAATGTATACATCTTCTCCCACACACACACATATATAGGCATTAGATGCATTTTCCAATTGATCTTCTGAAATTTATTATATCACAGATATAAAAAAACTTGTAAAGAAAAACTCATAATGACATTTCAATATTCAATATTCAATTCAACTTGGTCTGTTGTGCAGATGTTTGTGTTTTTAGGGAGGGAATGTTATGTGTGGGGGTTGGGGTGTTTGGAAATTGTTATGTGTGTGGCTTTGGATCCGGTCTTTGGGTATCTATGAATTTTGTTGTGTGTGTATACTATATACATGTACAATGACAATAACATTCTTAATCTAATACATATGGGGAAATGTTTAACATTTCTTTTAAAAAATTAGATTAGTACATATATTTGTAGGAATAATGCATACTCTATTTGGGAAGAAGTCTACATTCTAAACATGGTCAATGACAAATGTTCTGTTTATTGTTGCACTTCCAGACCGTATCTCAACTTTTAATCCAAACTGGCATTGTTCAAAATCTTTTTATAAGGCAGCTTATTTTTTCCCCTTGATATCTATGGACTACTCCTATATAATACTGTGATGTGCCTGCAACATTTGTTATGGTCTTCGAGAAATGCCTTGTTAAAAGTAAATAGAGTGCTTCAAAATCCCGATTCCATTCAGAGCGCTGCTGGAATCATTTCATCACAATCAAACTAGTACTGGATAAAGTACAGGTAATTATTCTGGTGTTAGTAGCCGTATAAGAGAAGGGACATATTCATGAACAAAGGAAACAAGTAGGAGATTCTCCTTAACTTTGATCATGGTGCCACATTTGCAGTGCACAGAAACAGATCTTTGTTCATAGCAATGGCTCTCAGGATACCCATTGACAAATAGCTTTCTGAATAGCAAAGTAAAGATGGGACACAGTTCTTTCCATAGAGTTTTCACAGAAGTAGTTGATTAAGATGGGTCATCCGCCCTTTCCGGCAGGTGTCAGTGTAGTTTGTTGGAACCACTGGTGAGTATCAAAGAGCAGGTATGGTAATGAGGAGAGTGAAAATGCATACAGGGATACTTTTAAAAGCTCTCCCCTAGGGCTGGGCCGATGGCCTGGTGAACAATGTGTCGCCTTGAACGGCTTATCAACGGCATTATCTTAGTTTTCTCAACTCATTCATTCGATTGCTGCCTTTATCTTTGTTCTTCTTTTGCTTCTGATGAAAAACACTTTTTTGTACAATGAATGCTTTATATCCCATATTAAAATAGAAACTTCTTTTTTCTATGGACCGAAACCAATTCCTTGACGGTGAAAAAAAAAGTTTCACCTCATTTATCGTTATGTCAAGTCAAGACTTCTTTTATTCACTCATTATTTCTCAAGAGTCAAGCCTTTGCAATATGAAAGTGCTGCAGGACTGCACACCGGGCTGAGGGCTGAGGAACTCATTCCAAGATAGGGCCATTGTCTCCACGGAGCAAATAAAGTTTAATGCAAGGTAATGAAAAAGGAAAGTTCGTATTTCAACCTGACAGTATGTGGGATTATTTTGCAAAAGTTAGAACTTCTCTATTTATTTATTAAACTTTGTAGTACTAAAGGTATCTTTGGTATCTTTTTATGTACTTTTCCCACCTCTGTGTCAAATACTGTATAAAAGAAATAAAGAGTTTCCCCCCTTTTTCTAAACAATAGGATCCATTTTGGTTGTATTGGAATCATCTTTATAGCTTCTCAATACCCCATCATGCCCATGGATATCTTGTTATAATTATTGTTAGCTCAGTTTTTTCATTGTTCCTAATCAGGTATTAGGAATCAAGTGACATTATGTGAATCACCAAGATCTATTCAAAACATCTCTTTCAAGATAGCTTGCAAGTGTTATTCTTTTTTTTTTTTTGCTACTGATGCTCATTTTATGATCATTTTTAGTCATTTAATTTAGACTTTTTAAACTTTTTTCAAAGCCTGCTTAGGACAATATGTCTGCTATGTTTGCTCCAGTATTTATGTGGAAATAATAGAAGTCAGGTTGTTATATTGTCCTTCCTGATCAGTCATTGGGTTTATACATTCTTCATCAACCACTTGGTATACCCAGTGTGTACATGATTCTAAATTTGACCCTCTATGCAATATCTATCTTGGTTTTAAAGGACTGAACATATGCAGCATTATATACTTTTTCAGGATTTGGCAATATAAAAAAGTAATCATCTAGCGTGAAAAATAAAACTAACTCTGTGTCTATTATAAAATCTTTGTATCGTACAACTAGTAATTTGATCATCAATGCTTTCTTCCAGAACATGTTCTGTGGCATGTTAAAAATTACTTCCATATCTATTAGAAGAGTAGCCAAACCAAAGCTTTCCATGCGTTCTCAGGTGCTATATGGAGTAATTGCAAAAATATCTACTTGGCAGTCATAAAATTTCTAACAGCTCTGAACCCAAGTGAAGATTAAGCATCAGTAGGGATTCTGCTGGCCAGAAGACCAGGAAAATCCTAATATAGGATTTATATAATATCTTTATATCTACTTGCCATCTTTCCTTCTTTATTTGAGAAAACGGTGACCTAAATATGAATGTACGTAGGTTCAAAATGGATTTTTCCTGGTATCTTACATTTCTACCATAGCAACAGATAAGTTTAACTTCTTCACTGTTATCTTTTAAAAGGCCATTTTCTAATATTTAGTGCTAATAGCTTTTGATCACAGTTTTTACTTTTTGCACATCTTGTGTTGCTATGATGGAAACTTTCTTTAAATTCAAAACTCAAAAAGATCATTCCTTTTGAATTAATTATAGAACTAATCGTTCTATAATAGGAAGCGAACAAAATCTCATAATCAGTCCTGGTTTTTCTTTTCACTGCTGATGATAAATAACTACTTCAAAATGCAAGATAAACATATTCCTGAAATAGGTCCCATGGTAGGTATTGGGCGTGATTTCTACCAAAAAGAGTATCTGGCTGGAGGCTTAATTTTCTATATGATGTCACACAAGTCATTATACTGGAATCAAAGACTTGCTTATATACTTAAAGGCAAGTGTAAGTTAATGTTTTTGTCCAACAAAATTAGAGCTAGATTCTATAAGCAAACTGCTGAAAGCCATGAGATTCTCATGTTTTGTCAAATTTAGTGCAGCCATACAATGCATGCATAGAAGACACTTTCACTGGCATTCTTCTCAAAGCAAATGGGTCTCTGAAAGGGTTCTAATTATTCCATATGTTCTTCCAATGTAAATATTATGAAGTATTTGTCACAAAGAATACATTAAAAAGCATATGGTTTACCAGGTTGTTGGCTGAACCATGATGATATAATCTCCGAATGCTGAAATGAGAGAGAGAGGGGGGGGGAGAGGGAGAGAGAGAGAAATATGAGACTTAGTAACGCCATAGTAAGACAAATCAGATATAAATGCTATCTGTCAACCAAGAGCCATGGGGGTGTAGTGGTTAGAATGCAGTACTGCTCACTAATTCTGCATTTCTGGAGGTCAATTCTGACTGGCTCAATGTTGATTAATCTTTCATTCTTCCGAGGTTGGTAAAATGCAAATCCAAATTGTTAGGAGCAATATGCTGACTCTGTAAACCACTTAGAGAGGGCTGTAAAGCATTATGAAGCAGTATATAAGTTTAAGTGCTATTGGTATAAATAAAGCGGTTTCTTTTTTTAAAAAAAAATCAGTTTCAATACTCTCAATCCTTTTTAAAATAAATGCATTGTATAGTTAAAATAATATATATTTCAACTAGCAACAATAATTTAGTTAAGTCTTTTATAAACTACTTTTTCCTATTACCGGTAACTGAAAATATTTTAATTAGGCGTGTAAATGTACACTTTCAGCACAGGGTTAAAATGAAATAACATTATGTTTATTAGGTTAGCTCTGTTAAATGGTGAACTATTATATTGGGTGACATTTTTAAACTACTGCCATGACTTTCATATCTGTTACACTTTGGTAATGTCGTATTGTTATTATAATTAGAAAATATCATGATGTTGTACAATCATTTTGAATTATGGGGATAAACAAAAGGGTTGTGTCAGAAGTAACTATGTAATACATTGCCACATCTTGTCTTTTATTTTGGACAGATCCACATTTCTGCTTGCTTTATCTCCTGGACAAGTTACTCAGTGTTTCTTGAGTGCAAGAATGGAATGATATAATCTACTACCCATGCCTAACACACTGTAAACAGGCCAGTCTCTTTGTCTCAGCCCACCTCATCATTGTTGTCAGGAACATGGGAAGAGGAAACAATATTAGGTATGTCACCCTTTTGAGTAACATGTAAAGTAGTAAGGCAGAATAAAAATCAAATAATAAACAAACAAACAAATAAATAAATTCTGGGGATCCTATGTTCTCTGGCAGTTGGTAGGTACTTTCTTAAAAAATAGGAAGGAATCAATTGTTCAATTTATTTATTTATTTATTTATTTATTTATTTATTTATTTATTTATTTATTTATTTATTTGTCAAATTTATACCCCACCCCTCTCCTGGGACTGGGGGTGGCTTCCAGGGTAGAATAAAAACATACAAAGTACAAAATGCAATTTAAAAATCAATTAAATAAACCCTGAATTAAAACCAGATTAAAAATTAAAATTGTTTTAAAACCCCCTAAGCCAAACCGGCCACCTCAAACAAGTAAGTTTTTAGTTCCTTGCGGAAGGTGCGGAGGTCAGGAGCGATGCGGAGGCTCGGCGGGAGTTGGTTCCACAAGGTGGGTGCACCCACAGAGAAGGCCCTACCCCTGGGCCCAGACCGACGACACTCCCTGGGTGTCGGCACCCTGAGGAGGCCCTCCCTGTGGGCGCGGACCGAGCGTTGGGAGGCCGGGGCCAGATGTTCCCCTAAGTAAGCCGGATCCAAGCCATTTAGGGCTTTAAAGGTGAGCACCAGCACCTTTAATATAAGTATATTAAATAAATAAATATAAGTGTGTGTGTGTGTGTGTGTGTGTGTGTATGTATGTATATGTATATCTCACTCTACTGCAGTCTATATCTGATCTCAGAATGGAGGATATCAACCAAAGGCAAGGAAAGGGAAGTGTCTCACATATTCTCATGTAAAATTGTTTAAAATAATAATTTGTTAATCCATCTGCCCTCCCTTATACTGACCCGTTGATAATTTGAGAATTGGTGTACCTGTGTGTAAAACCAATGTGCTCAAGTGGAGGCTCTTAGTACATAACAATATGCTATGTGAATGTGGAGAGAGAGACACAGAGCCCAGCCCATCTATGTCGGCTTCTACCAAAAACATGTACTGATAATGACTGATTTTTGGCCAATGTAAAAACCAGGAAGGTGGTTTTAGCAGTTTAAAGCTTGACCTAGACCAGTGATGGCAAACCTTTTTGGCATTGAGTGCCCAAAGTGCGCGCGCACATACCCAAAATGCAACACATGCACATGTCCCATGCATGAGCGCAGCCCCCACACATGGGCAGCAGAAACCTGGCAGGAGGTGCGTGCTCACAGTGCTATAGGTTTGCCACCATGGATCTAGACGCAGAAGGATCCATTTGTGCTAGGGAAACAGAGATCCAGGTCTTACATAAGAATTTTGTATTTGCTCTATAAAACTAATATAGAGCTATTTATGAAGAAAGATTGTGCAGGGTAGCAAGTGTTAACTAGTCTCTGTCTCTCGTTACAAAATCTCTCTTTTAGTTTAAATCAACTCAGTAGACTGGATGAAACCTTCCTGCCTTTGGGAGGTTGGGGATTGATCCCCAAACCTAAAAACACGTAGCCAAAAAAAATATATTAAAAAATCAAGATGAAAACAATTAAGGGACCAGAAAACAGGAAAACAAAACAAAGTACACACGAGAAGCAGACTGGACAGTGATAAACATTTTATAAGCCAACAGGAAATTAAAAGCAGTGTTGTCTGGAACAAGTCTTTAGTATTTTCTAAAAATATAGAGAGAGGGAACATAGCAGAAATGGATTTCTACAATCATGGTGCAACCACTTACTGGCACGCTATTATGAAAAGGATCAGAGGCTGTGATCATTCTCATTGTCAGCGTTCCAAAGAAACTTCCCATGGTCATTCAGCACTCGGAGACAAAGTCCATCCAAGTAAGAATTTATTAAAGAAGTCATGTTGGCACATCTGGGAAAACCCAAACCTGAGAGTTCTGGGTTTCCCCTCCTCCAAGTGAAATTCAAAGATCCATCCCCTGCACATATCAGTCCATCACATGGCCCAATCAAACGTCGTGCTGCTGGAAGCCATTCCTCCAACCACTCCCATCCAGGTACAAGCTGCAATGTCCTTGAACTTTGAAAAGAATGTTGTTGAGTCTCATCTACTGCTCATTAAGAAATTCCCCCCTCCCCATTTCCCAGGCTCTTAACTTGGCAGCCTCGAAACTTCTAAGAGAATATGAACATATGGCTTCCAAGGCTGACACTCATTTTATGTGTTGGGTGGGTTCATACCAGGAGATCTGCCTTTAAAATAATCCAATGCTTCATGTTCTGTTCCACACCCCCCCACAGGGATGAAATATCACCAAACACACACAGACCTTGGATCAAACAAAAATTCTTTACTTCAGTCAAAACCAAAACCAAAAAGTAACTGTCTTTTTAAATAGTCCAAACCTC
>JANHFQ010008766.1:411888-423038 GCA_032468035.1 Aparallactus werneri | reverse complement strand
TATAAGTCCACACATCACATAAAAACCTTTAGCCAAGTAACACTAACTTAACATAGTGTGTGGTGTGAATGCATCTTCTAGACCTTTATTATTAGAGTTGTTTGTCACTTCGAGGTTACTCTTTATCTGAAGTTGTGCACTTTGTTAAATGAATTTAGCTACAGATCTACAAAAGAAGAAAATGAAGTATAATCAATGAAACCAGAAAGAGGCATAGGAATGAAGTGTTTTTGCATGACATAATTTTCTGCTTCCTCAGATCCACAGTTTAAGATACCTTTCTGATTTCTGTGGTGATTTTGAATTTAAAAGAATTTATTTTAAAGTTTCCTACATACTCCTTCTCCTATTATCCCCACAATTTTTGATGCTACAGACATTTTTTTTGAGGGGGGGAATGTTCTAAATCATGGTGATAACCCAGACAAAATGCTGCCATTTGCAGATAATTAGAAAACCTCCCCAAAGTGATAAGGGATGGGTAGGGTATTCTTTAACATAATATTTCTAACACAGATAAGCTTCTCCCTCTCTTGCATTAAGGAAATGAGGTAGAAGAGTTTTGAAATGGTAGAACTGAGACCACCACTTTGTACTTCAAGAGGGAGCTACTTACTTAGAAGGCTCCTCTACGTTAAGCACCCTAGTTTGGATTCACATTATTACTCAGGATAGTTCTAAAACACATGCATACGCCCACATGCCAAATGTGGTGCTAACATGGGGCCACAGAGCATATTGTTTCCCTTGGTTCCTCAAATCATTAAAATAAATATATGCTTATTGCTTGGTAGTGTTTAGCCATCTAGCCCAGATTGTCTACTATGATCTGGGATTTTCCCAACTCTTTCTGGAGTTTACCCAGTAGTTAGAATCTGAAGCAAAATGGGTGCTCCCCCATGACTTTACCCCAGTTCTAATTGAAGGCTCTGTGTACAAATGGATTGCCCAGTAAATGAATTTGAGTTGGGCCTTAGTTGTTTATGTTGAACCTAGGAAAGTGCCTGATACAGGTAATGGATTCCTTTAACACTGAAAAATGTCAGCTCTACCAGGTTTCCGGTGGAGAAGTCTGCCTCAATTGATAGATCCTTTAATAAAGTAAAGGTAAAGATTTCCCTGTCCAGTTGTGTCCGACTCAAGGGTGCAGTGATCATTTCCATTTATTGACCGAGGGAGCATTTTCCGAAGATATTTTCCATGGTCATGTGACCAGCATGGCTATATGCCAAAAACACATGGAAAGCTGTTAACTTCCCACCAAAGTGGTACCTATTAATCTACTTGCACTAGCATGCTTTCAAACAGCCAGGTGGGCAGGAGCTGAGGCAAAGAACAGGAGCTCACCCCATTGTGTAGCGCTCGGGTCTGGAACCCGGGCTTTCTGTTTTCCAGCTGACAAACTCAGTGTCTTTAACCATTGAACCATCATGCCCCCTGCAGATTTTTTAATAGAAGGTGGCAAAGTTGGCAACTGGAATTTTTGCACCTGGGAAAAATGGGTGGTTTGTCTCTGAACAAGGGTTCCCACCATCTTCTTATCCCTGGAGGATCTAGTCTGGGGTTACAGCCACTTATGGAGAGACTTATGCCAACATGAAGAGAAAAAAACATAACAATGGGAAATCCTGCCTAACAGTCATGGGAGGAGCCATCCAGTTAACTGTATGGATATCAGGATTTGTTTTTCTGTGCAAAACTGAGCAAGTCTCGCAAATCTTGGCAAGGAAGCAGTTGGTTTCCCCAGTCCCATTTCAAATAAACTATGTTGGTGACAAAGAGAATGTCCATAAATAGGCTTATCTCTGTCTGTTCCTTCTCTTTCCACCCCCTCCACCCCCTACTTTTCCCTTCTAGATCTCCGATGTGATACAGCAGAGCACAAAGGAGTCTCCACTCTGGGAATTCCTCAGTTTAGGCTATGCGCTGATGCTGTGCCCTTTTGTTGTGGTCCTCGGGGGGATGTTTTTCCTGGCCACGGCCCTCTTCTTCCTAAGCGACAGAGCCAAAGCCGAGCAACAGTGAGTACCTCTGAGTGGTGTGGGAAAAGGAAAACGGCATGTGTTATATTTCTAAAGAAGGGCACTGTCATTTGCCATCTTGGCACTGGTATCCAATGTGACCGATGAGAAGAGGCATGGGTGCACTTCCAGTATGAACAGCTTCAACCTCAATTCGAAGCTCCAATTCAAGAAGTTGAGGGTGCGAGATTGTGTGCAGTGACCTCTAACAATGAAAAAGTTATCATTTCCAGATTGGTGAGGATCTTTTGAGTACTCCAATCTTTTGAGTACTACTGTGGGGGCCGTTCCACCATTCAGTTGCTTTCTTATCAGTCCACATTGTCTTCAAGAAGAGAGACACTAACTCCTCCTTTCTCCTTACTCTTGTTGCTGCTTTGTTGCTCCTGATAGCCTATATGGATTTTTTTTTTGGTAGAAGTACTACGGTGCTTTATTGAAAGCAAAAGGAGAAGGGGGCAGCATAGGATGGGATGGTTAGATACAATAGCATCATCAATGCAATGAACATGAATTTGGGCAAACCTCCACTCTGAATTTTAGTAAATGGGTTTTAGGGGTTTGTTATTGTTTTACTGTTTTAATGGTGTTTATTGGGTTTTAATTGTGTAAGCCGCCCTGAGTCTCCTTGATTGGGCGTCATATAAATTAAATTAAATAAAATAAATAAAATAAAATAAACTCTGGGAGGAGCGGAGGGCAAGGGACCTGGCATGCTGTGGTCCATGGGATCGCAAAGGAAGGACTTAGTGATTGAACAACAACTATAGTACTTTGCTGTTGTCTTCTTCCCATTCTTATTGGGGTTCATAAATGAAACCAGAAACTTGAGTTGCATTTGAAATCCTGTTAGGAGCCAGTGCAGTTCAGAAAGTAGTTTTGTTACTTAGGCATACTGAAATGTACTATTTCTACACATATTGTTATATTCTCCCATGCAACACACATTTCAGAAATCCAATCAGGAAGGGACCAAAGCATAAGTGACTGTGAGGAGGCCTTCCAACCCCATAAATAAGGACAACTGATGCTTCCTCTTTTCTTATATAGCATATTTACTGTTATAGTTTCCTTGTCAGGCAGTTGAGACTAATGGACAATTGCTAAAGTCCACCTAGCTGCATGGGGTCCGTTCCCAGCTCTCAGCTCCTATAGATTCTGCTTTACTTGCTGTCAAGGGCTATTTACCCATTTTCTTGTATTCTGAAACAAGAAATAAAATGGAGCGGCATTCTGTAGAGGTCGAACCCATGGAAATAGGAAATGCCATCAGTGGGAACAATGAGAACAGAAAGAGAACGCTATTGATAGGAAAGATACTGACGATACGTTCTCCAAGCAGGCTTGCCATCTCATGCTACTTGAAGACTAGAGACAATTTATCTCTGTGAGAGGACTAATATTCATTTGGCAAAGCTATCCCAGAATGTCTAGATGCTGGCATCGTTACTCTTCAGCATTAACTTTCTAATGCATCCTGATACAAAGAAGCCTTGACCTGTTTCTTCACCTATTCCTCTTTCCCCATCACTTTCTCTGCTACGGTTGTCTTCTGCAGATGCCCAGAGTTCCATCTGCTTTCTTAAAAATAATAATGATAGTGCTGTACCACAACTTCTGCCCTCTTTGGAAACGCACGCAGTGTCACAATGCAGAGGGTATGGTTTGAGTTGCAACAACTCAACTGATGCTACTTTCATTGCAGTTTCAATATTGTTGGGTGATTTGAGGCCAGTCAGTTGTGGTGATAAGTTGCGTGCTACCAATACATTTCTCTTGTTTGCTTGAATATATATCAAATTCTTGGGGGTAGAGCTATTGCCTTTAAAGGCTATTCTTCCTGAGGTTTTCCTATAGCTGGTTAAAAAGAGACACAAATCTGGACTCATGTTTTTCAGCACGGATTTGGATCATCTCACCATTGGCAACTCCAGTAACTCAGAAGATGCTGTCACATGATAGGCACAAGAGATTTTTGGGGTTAGTTCATGTGTGTATGCGTTTTGTTGTTTTTTGGGAAAGGTTCTTTACATGATTGCCAGGACAAATAGGAGCAACCTGCTATCTATTTGGAGTCTGTGTGTATATGGTGTGTGTGTGTATGTTTATCTGATTCCAAAGGAAAACTCAGAAATGCGACACTGAATTGGGTTCATCGGGGAGAAAATAATTCTGGATTAAGCTACTTTGTTTTGACTTGTTTTGGTTTTGTGGGCAGATGTTTTAAATATATGTGGCTCTGTCAGCATGTTTGTGGGACAGCTCTTACGTTATGTAAAATGTTTGGGGGCAGATTTTTTAAAGCCTATTATGAATTTAGAAGTATAATTCATCCCAGTTCCTCTGTGGCTTAGCCTAGCTGATGATCAAACTTCCTCGTGTTGTAATGTCATCCAAGCCCTGTACATGAAAAATAATAGAATTCTGCACAAAGGAAAACTAGATTCTGGCTTTAAATGACAAAAAAAATTGTCTGCAGCTGAACAGTTTTGCATATTCCACTTTTGCTAAGAAATGATGCATTGTGGTAAATCCTCACCCTACCCACAACCTCTGAAATTCTAATTAGTTAACCCTTCTGGTTTCTAACAATTTTTGTAGGATGCATGACACAATGAGGATTAGCAACCTTGTTGGTTGTGAGATAAAGGAGACTTCCATGAACTTAAATTGTGGATACAGTACTTATCGTAATTTATGTTGTCTATCCATTTCATATCCTAACTGGTCCCTAATCCTAGACTTGGAAAAAACCATGGAGATCATTTAGTCCAATTCCTTGTTCAACATAATGCAGTGTTTTTCAAATTTGACAACTTTAACATGTGTTGAAGTCCCACAATTCCTCAGCCAGCATGCAGAGCGAAGAATTGTGGGAGTTAAAGTCTGTACATGTTAAAATTGCCAAGTTTGAAAAACATTGATGTAGGCTGTTGTTATTGTTACTAGTTGCGAAGTCGTGTCTGACCCATCATGACCCCATGATGTAGACTAGCGTATATAAAAAGGTTCCCCCTGTCCAGTGGTGTCTAACTCTAGGGGCCAGTGCTCCTCTTCGTTTCCTAGCCGAGGGAGCTAGCTTTGTCCAAAGATGCTTCCATGGTTATGTGGCCAACATGACTATACAATAAGGTGCATGGAATGCTGATACCTTCAATCCGAAGTGGTACCTATTTATTTACTTGCATTTGCATGCTTTCAAATTCTAGGTGGGCAGGAGCTGGAGCAAGGACAGGAGCTCAACCCATCACATAATGCTTGGGTCTTGAACTCTCAACCTTCAGGTTGACAAGCCCAGCATCTTAACCATGAGGCCACCGTGCCCCTTTTGTAGAGTACAGTGGAAGCTTGGCTCACGACCACAATTCGTTCCATAACTTTAGTTGTGAACTGAGTTGGTTGTGAACTGAAACAAATTTTCCCATTGAGTTGTATGGAAATATGATCGATCCGTTTCGGACCCCTATGAACTCTATTGTTTTTCTAAGATTTTGAAGTACACAAGTACAGTACTGTAGTTAAATATGTCGCAGAATACAAATACTGAGAAAACTGTTGAGTCGGTCGATTCTAAGCGAGAGAGAGGTTGCTGTTTTGCAGGAGAGTCCGCCTCCATGATGGAAGGACGCTCTCCTTCAGGGGTTTTCTCTCTTGAGATTTCTTCGTCCTCAGGAGGTTTGTTTGTGAACCGAGTCGAACATTTAGCTGATTTTTTGGTTGTGAGCCGAATTGGTTGTGAACAGAAGCATTTGTGAACCAAGATTCCACTGTATATAGCCAGGTGCAATTTCAGTATCTTTAAAAAGTTGGCCTCCAAAATCTCTTAGATAGCGACTATAGTGGCTAAAATGATGAACTGAAAACGCTCAGATTCAAGTTCCCCACTGACTACAAAATTTGTAGTGTGGTTTTACACCACCCCTTTTCTCCCAGCCCAACCTCCCTAACAGGGTAGATTGTGTGGTAGAATTTTTGAGAGAGTCCGCCCCCTCCCCAATTATCACACACGCATCCTTGGGCTGTCAATAAAAGGAGAGTATATAAATGCAACTCCATGCAATGCTGTTATTATGGTTAGATGCACAGTCAGCTAGATGTTTAAGCTGGATTTGGCATTTATTCACCTATGGAAAGGTCTGGATAGATGTTGATTCTTGATGGTGTTAAAGGTATTATTTTCATCATTATTATCTGCAAGGCATGAAACCCCTCATCCCAGTCCCTGAGACAGCCTGTCCCACCACTTTCTGTCTCTTTAGAACTGTTCTTAAATATCTGTTTATCTGTATGGATGCAAGCTTGACTTAATCTCTGTCTGCAATGTATTGCAAATTCTGTGGCTTCTGCCTGCGTGGAAGGAATGCAGTGTTACCAGCCTTCAGGGATTTAAAAATAAACAAAAGAGGATTTTTCTTTTTAAAAAAAAGTGGCAAATTTGGCTGCAAGACCTGAAATTAAGGAAATTATTAGGCACAGGAAAAATTGGCAAACCTGCTGAGCTACAGAGGAAGGAAGAGGGATGAGAAAAGAATCACTGTGAGCAAGTACTGTTTCCTTAAAAGCTGGCTCTCTTGTTTATCAGAGGCAGCTTTGAAACCAATGATTTGTAAGGCATGAATTCTATAATTATTTAACCCTATTGAGGAAGTGATACAACTGCAGTCCGATGTTTGTGGTGGCTGTTAATTCATTTTTTAACAATGTAAGGATATAAACAGCACCCCATTGGATCAGACTCCTGGCCCTTCTAATCTAACAATCTGTTCTCATAGTGACCAACCAACTTCACAAGCTCGCTATAAACCAGGGGTGTCAAATTCAATTTCATTGAGGGCCACATCATGGCTGTGGTTGACCTCGGGGGGGGGGGGCTGGGTAGGCATGGCCAAGTGGGTAGGCATGGCCAGTTTGACGTCACTTCCTAAACTGCTGGCATGCTTCCTCTTTGCATTGGATAGACTGGGCCAAAGAGAGGCAGGCCGGCCCCCTTACATTTTCCAGGATGGCCCCACAGCCAGATCCAACCACATCGTGGGCTGTATCCAGCCCGTGGGCCTTGAGTTTGACACCCCTGCTATAAACATTTCTCAACTTATGATCACAATTGGGGCCAGAATTTCCATTGCTAAGCAAGACAGTGGTTAAGTGAGTCGCACCTGATTTTAGAACCATTTTGCCACGGTTGTTAAGCGACACGCTTCAATTGTTAAGGGAATCACAGAGTTCTTAACAGAATACGGCTTCCCCCATTGACTGTTTGTCAGAAGCCAGCGGGGAAGGTCGCAAATGGTGGTCATGTGATCCTATGATGTGACAACCATCGTAAATAAAAGCTGGTTGCCAAGCACTTGAATTTTGATCATGTGACCATCGGGATACTGCGACAGTCATAAGCACGAGGACTGGTCATAAGTCACTTTTTTCAGGGTCATGGTAATTTTGAATCGTCGCTTAAATGAATGATGGTCAGTTGTAGACTATCTATACTCTCCTAGCAGATGGCCTTCAGAGGCAATCCCACTTTCCTTAAGGCTAAGAGCTATTGATCCTCAGCTCCCATGAATTGATCCAACCCCTTTTTGAAGCCTATCCACTGGCGCACCACCACTCATGGTAGTGAATTCCAAAGTTTAATAATTTTTGTTGTTGTTGTTGTTCAGTCAATAAGTTGTGTCCGATTCTTCACAACCCCATGGGCCAAAGTACTCCAGGCCCCTTTGTCCTCCATCGCTTCCTGGAGTTTGGAGTAAATTCATCCTCATTGTGTCGATGACACACTATTCTAACCATCTCATCCTCTGCCGTCCCCTTCTCCTTTTGCCTTCAATCTTTCCCAACATCAAGGTACATTGTATTAAAAGAATCTTTTTTGTCTTGTTTTGTTTGGTCCTTGCTTTGTATGTTTATTTCCCTCTTCTTTATGCAAATGATTTTTTTTAAAGAAAGGAGTTGTGCATTTTTCTGTCTATTATACGTCTCTGTGCAACTGTAAAGTTGAAAAATGTGTAAAGGAGCACTCTAGCCTGGCCCCTTTACAGTAGAAAATAAGGAGTAATTGGCACCTTACAAAATAGGAAAGAGAAGAGATTGGTCTTTTTGCATTAAGAAGTTAGAAGCATCAGAGCAGTTAGTAACTTGGACAAGGCAGAGTGAAAAAAGTTATTGGTGGCTTTTTAGGTTTATCTAAACTTCTAAAGGGTCGTTTGATAATGGCTTGAATTTGGGAATCCAGCCCAGTGGTGTAATTGAGACAGTTGGCAGCTGTCTTGTGGGATCCTTCTACCATCAAAGATTGGCCTGCATAGAAGGTTTCTGAGCAGTATTCCTGGCAGCATTGGTTATGGGAAGCAGAAGTGACGCACGGGTACCCCTCTGTCCCATAGAAGCTCAAATATCAGACTAAATTATACAGCTCAATAACATCACTGGCCAAACTCTCTGGTTTGTTTTGTGTGACCAATCTATATTTGATTCCAAACTCAGAAGGTTGTTGTTTTTACACACATTCATCTGCCTTCAGAACTTAAGAAGTTCTTCACACCAGATCAGACTGTTTAGGGACTAGCAAATGTTCTTCAAGTCTTCCGGCAGAGAAAGGCCTTTCCTATTTTATGCAATTTAATCTTTGAGTAGCAAGTAGCTGGAACCGAATGAAGATTATCTATATGTAAGTTGCATGCACATATGTAGGCAAGCATGTATTTATTCTATTTATGTGCCACCCATCTCACAGAGAAGCGTGGCTCTGGGTGGTTTTGCTACTAATCTAAAGATCTGCAGAAGCACAGGATCTGGGGCAGAGACTATGGAAATATTTATCAGCAAAACAGCTTGTTGGGAGATCTTCCAACTTTTTCTAGGTGAAGAAAGAGATAGACATGGGAACAGAGGAAGTTGCTTAATATTGAATTAAATCTAGCTCAGTATTGCCACTAGAAGTTTGCACAACATCCTCAATTTAGAGTGAGCCAGCCCATCACTTTAAACCATAATCTCATGTATGGGCAAATAGCAATAGCCATAGACTTATATACTGCCCCATACTGCTATATAGCACTCTCTGGACAGTTGACAGTGTCACCATATTGTCCCCAACAATTTGGGTTCTCATTTACCGACATCAGAAGGATGGAAGGCTGAGTCGATCCTGAGCCCATCAGGATCAAACTCCAGGTTCTGGGCACCATGTTTGATGTATGGCTGACTGGAAGCCTTGAGGAGAATATCATGGCTGAGTGGTAGAGCACCTGGGTTGCTTGCAGAAGTCCTCCTTCGGTCTCAAGATTGGGCTAAAGAAGATCTGGTGCATGACTATCTAATCCACAGGTATCAAACTCGCCTGTCACATTGCCATCACGTTTTGGGATGTTTTTCCCTTTGTGGAGCTGGGATGGGCTTGGCCTGCGCGTGATGCATCCAGCCCACAGGCCGCCAGCTTGACATCCCTGTATCTAACCACTGCGTCATCTGGGCAAAGCATGTTACGTTAACACAACAATTGCATTTTGTTAACCTGTAGTTTTTTCCTAGCTTAGTATGTTGTGTGAAGTTAATCATTAGCTGGTCCCAAGTTTTACGTGATAGTCTTTCTCATATCTTCAAGGAGAAGACAAGATTTAATCTGGGGCCTTTGGCATGATAACCAGCCACTTCTGCAGCTGATGCTGTGGTCCTTGGACTGATGTTCCATGGCTAATGTCTTCTGATGTAACAATTTGCAGATGACAGTGGTGCCTTGGGGATCATTCCAAGAATGCCTATAAATTAGAAGTGAAATGCTGCCTCCTTTCCAGGCACAAAAAGACCATTTGGGAATGTGCATTTTCCATTAATTAAGATCTTTCTTGGCTGAACTTTCTGCTGAAGTTTCTCATGGTTCTACAACAATAGATCTGTTACTTCTTTAACCGCTTCTCTTCTCTCATGGTCTCTCCATAAAGCTGATGTATCATCTAGTCCAGGATTAGACAATCTGTGAGGGATGTTGGATTACAACTCAACTTTGTGACCCTTTCAAGGGTTATAGGAGGCCAACCAGATATGCAATGTCACTGAAAGGGACATGGTGAAGTCACAGGATTTGCTAAGAAATAAATCTGGATATAGATTTTTATATACACTGACCTGAACCAGCAGGAAATGAGAAGACTTATTATTTATAAATCTGGGATTGTTGAGATTAAATAATACCTATTAATAGCTCTTTGCTACCCTATAATCATATTTAAAATCAGCTGATGATAAATGCTAAAATGCCTGGGTATTCTTCCAGACATACTTTTAGCTAGATTGTGCAGAGCTCATATATTTAGCCCTAGATGACACCAAGACAATCTTTTATTTTATTGGTTTGGTCATAAACCATATCTTTTTAAAGAAGTTTGATATATTCACCCACAAAGCAAAACAGGACATTTCCTATTAAGGAGAGCCCAGTGGCTGTCTGCAGACTGAATGCACTGATGATGTTATTTAGTTTGGGTAATGAAATGTCTGCAGGAAATCAATCAAGCTCAGAGAACACCAAGGACCCTTGAATATGATATTGCAGGATGGGTTGTCTTGCAGGTATAGAACCTCCTGAACCAGTTGCCAAGACTATTTAAAGACAGCAGATAGGTTTTTCGCTTGATCCATATTGGGATGAGTGACCCAGGATGAGGAGTACTGAAAGAATCACCAGAAACTGCAGTGCCTTCAGGAAGGTGAAGCAGTTGGGAATACAGCTAGTTTCCCACATGAAGGTCATGGCACGAGAAGAGAAAACAGGTTCCTGCAAGTCAACAACAGGCCATGCAGATGGTATCAACAGGAAGGGCTTATACCACTATAACAGTGGCATATCTATATCTATAAAAGAGAAGTTCTAGGAGCGATGTTAGTTTGTATGTCCTCTATACAAAACCACACCCCTCCACCAATCTCCCCCAAAATTGACACAAGAGGTACCTTTCCGTGGTAAGACAGTCACTGTGGGGGTCACCAGCACATAGGGGGGCTCTTTGTCCCTCAAAAGGGCGGCAAAGAGGATACAACAGCAGCAGCAAACCTATACTGAGCATGTGCAGGATGACTGAGGAGGCTCTCCAGCCAATACAGGCAACATATGCAAATTGGAGCCTCTCCAGC
>JANHFQ010008766.1:157693-168096 GCA_032468035.1 Aparallactus werneri | reverse complement strand
GAAGGCTCGGGGAACGAGCGACTTCTTTCTCCTCATGCTCCCCCTCCTCATCCCCACATGGGGGGCGAGCGGGAAGGGGGGTGAAGGGGAACTTCCTCAGACATTTTTCCATAGGCGCGGGAAGAGGGGGCAAAAGGCCCCTCCCTCGCGCGGTTGACGGGGGGGGGGAGCGCCTGCGAGGAACTTAATTGGCTCTTTTACCTCACAACGGGCTCCGTGGCGGGGAGGGCAATTCGTTTTAATTCATTTCTGCCTAATGATCGCTATCATCATCATTATCGTTCCTCTTGTCGTCCTCTCACTTTCCTTCCCACACTTCTGCCCGTTTCGGTGGGGAAAGATTTGCTCCACTTTTTAAATTTTATTTTAAATCTTCCCCCCCCCCAAAAAAAGCCCCTTCCTGGGAAACGAATGTTGTCCTTGCTGCTTTTCATGCCAATTTTTCTTTGCTTAAAAAGAGGCGATCTGAGGATTTTCATGACTCCCCACCGTGGTGACTGTAGGTGTTTTGTTGGCCCTCTCAACCCTTCAACCATTTTCATTTGATCGCTTTTGAGAGAGTGGGGAAAGGTAATTCTTTCTTAGAAATGTAATCCATTTCTCCTTTTTTTCACTAAAAAGGTTGTAAGTGCGTTTAAAAAAATACTATAGACTTAATGTTTCCTTCATACTTCTTACTAGCTATATTTTCCATAGAGCAAATTAATTTTCAAAGTATGGGATAGTATTACCGTATTATGGTAGAACATATAATGTTTTTGATATGCTTCTCCTTCTCTTACGACCGGATGATGATTTTTTTTATTATATGCCTTTTAATCCTGTTCGCTACTCTTAAGAATCTTTCTTAAGAGTAGCGAACAGAATCTTTCTTAAGAGTAGCGAACACCTAAAGAGTGGGATCCATACTGTTGAGTAAATTAATTAAATAAAATTAACTTTTCTCCCACTGTTGCTGCTTGTTGTTCAGGAAGGAGAATGTTTTGAAAACATTTAAACATAAAAGTTTCAACTCCTGTCCTTTCTGGAAAAATAGCATAAAACATGCAAGGATTTCAAACAATAGCAGTAAGTTTTTCTTTCTGAAAAGTTGGAGATAGATGTAAAGATAAATTATTTGTATTAGTGCTAATAATCAATATAAGTTGTTCAGAAACTGTCCCTTTGGAAAGGAGTTAAGGTAAGCTGTCAGAAAAATTGAGGGAGGAGCTCCCCCAATGACCCAGTGGTTGTAATTGATAATATTGCATTTGCATCAAAATGTAGCTGCCTTATTGGAAGCAAGCAAGCACAATTAGGTCTATTATTGAGGCTCCCTCTGGAAAATCAACAAGTGATCCCCTAAAAAACAGGTGCTGGAAAAATTATTCTATTTTTCTTTAACAAGCCTAAGTTCCTGTTAATAAGGGGTAAACCCCTTTGCTTATTTTTTATTTATTTATATTCCACCTCTGTTATGTTTATAAATAACTCAAGGCAGCAAATATACACAGTACTCTCTCCTTCTGTTTTTCTCACAACAATCCTGTAAAGTGAGTTGGGCTGAGAGTGACTGGCCCAAAGTTATGCAGTCGGCTTTTATGACTAAGATGGGACTAGATCTCAACTGTCCCCTGGTTTCTAGCCTGATGCCTTAACCACTAGACTGAACTCTTTCTATATGGGAAAAGAGATGTATCTTGAGCAGTTGGGTAAAAAATTATCTTGATATGAAGTGGAAGAGTGCTTACTTTTTCTCATTCCTTTTATCTCCATGTCCACTTTTCTTATTATAGCGGAATTTTTGTGACCAATTTGGTTGAGGGGCTATCTCTTAGTATTATGCTATTTTACTGTCATCAGCAACATTGAAGCTTTGGCCTTTTTGCCATGAGGAGAGGAGAAAAGGGGGATATTTTTTATGAGTTTTCTTCAAACTCTTCTTTCCTTGTCCAGAGAAGGCTTCTTCAGCCAACTTTCCAAAGAGAAGTTGAAGTTTGAGAAAGGGCCAATGAAGCATTTTCATTTTAGATAAAATGGAAAGGTATTGCTAAACATTTACCATGAAGAGTTTGAGTGAGTAAGAGTTTTAGTGTATTTAAACAAAAATTACCAATTTTGGATATGAATGAATAATAAATGTGGGCTCTTATAAGCTTCTTTGGTAGTTTAGAAAGCAGAAAACTAAATAATTAAATAGGAATAATTTATATCCCCTCTCAGTTGTTCATATTCTCTTTTTTCTACTCTCTTCCCTTTACATTTTTTTCTTACTATGGAAAGCTTTCCCCCATATATGTAGGATGCAAAGAGATAAATTCCTAGAAGTCAATTCTTTAAAAATTTGTTAGCTTATTGGCAGAAAGTGGTAAATACAGGCATGGTTCCATAGACATTGCCTGATTATATACATAACAGCCTATAAATAATCATTTAGAAATAAGTTTCATTTTCATTATATATTATTCCCAATTCTCTAAATAGCTTTGTAGTTGCCCTTAACCTATTTCCAATTTGGGAGATTAATGTACTGGTACATCTTTGTTTCTCTTCTCTTTTTATGGTGTTTGAGTGGAACTTTTATTTTTTTTTCTTGGCTGTTATATGTTATATGTATAATTAGAAATTATATCAGAATGACCTCCACCCAGCATTCTTCTAGTCCTCAAATGTTTTAATGAATCATGGTACAGGTAGTCCTTGACTTACAACAGTTTACTTAGTGACCATTTAAAGTTGCGATGGCACTGAAAAAAGTGACTGATGATCATTTTTTCACACTTATGACCATTGCAGCATCCCCATGATCACATGATTTGTATTTGGATACTTGACAACTGATTCATATTTATGACAGTTACAGTGTCCCAGGGTCATGTGATCACCTTCTGCAACCTTCTGACAAGCAAAGTCAATGGTGAACCAGACTCACTTAAATCATGTTACTATTTTAGCAACTGCCGTGATTCACTTAACAAATGTGGCAAGAAAAAAATGTAAAATGGGGCAAAATTCACTTAACAAATTTTTCACTTAGCAATATAACTTCTGGACTCAATTGTGGTTGTAAATTGAGGATTACCTGTATATCTTCCCTATATTGTTTTATTTAGGAAAAGCCTCTGAATGAAACCTTTGCTACCCCACCACAATCTATGCCAGTTTATATAGATATTGTTGCCTAAATTTTCATTCCTGCTTCCATGGTAACTTCTGTTTTCTGCTGGCACCATTTTGCATTTCTCTTCAGAAGTCCAATTGCTGCTTCTTGCTTGTGTATGATCTTGATCTTTTCATGCTGAACATTTAGAGCTAATCACACTTTCCTCTTTTCCCTTTCATTTTTCTCCAAACTTTAGTTCTTCAGATAAAGGAATATTACTGCTGGTGGTGTTTGACTTTGTGCTTCTCCAAATTAATGCTGTTAATGGGAAATGACTTGCTTTAAACACAGCTGATCTTCCTCTTTTACCTTGCCAGAAGTACAAGGGATGAACAGCACTAATTTGTTTTTGTTCTGATCCTTGGTTCTTCTCTTTCTCTCCCTTTTCCCTATCTGGTTGAAGATAAACCTTTGAATTTTCTCTTTTTTTCTTTTTTTAAACCTTTGAATTTTCTCATGATCCCCTCCCACCCACCTAACATCAATTAAAGCAGTATGCTTTGAACCAACATTTATTTTTGTGATGTTAGGGAACACATATAGTCTTAGTTAGAGCAGGTTTTTTAAAGAAAACTCTTCTGAAGAATGCACTTGACTAATTGGGTTTTATCCTCATTTTTTCTATTTGTACTACTTTGATGTAGTCCTCGATACTTTAATACATGTTATTTAAGTGCTTCAGTGCTTTAAATCCAAATAGAGAAGGGGCATTCCAAATCATTTTCCATTCTTCTGGAATGAAGCATAGATTTTGCTATTAGAAGATCAGATAAGTTTTGAATTGAATTGAATTTATTGAATTTATACCCCGCCCCTCTCCGAAGACTCGGGGCGGCTTACAGGGTTACATAAAAACATCAATAATAAATACATTTTAAAACCAGATTAAATAAAGCCCTGTATTTTAAATAATTTAAAATTAAAAATCTAAAATTTAAAAGATTTTGAGATTTTCTGTTTACCCTCAGGATTCTGATATAACACTTTAGTTTCTGGACATCTGGCCCTTCATCTTTTCCCTTTAAACCTGAGAAATTTATTCATTCCACAAACTG
Source organism: Aparallactus werneri (assembly GCA_032468035.1). NCBI lineage: Eukaryota > Metazoa > Chordata > Lepidosauria > Squamata > Lamprophiidae > Aparallactus > Aparallactus werneri. The sequence goes on along the minus strand of JANHFQ010008766.1, from coordinate 163,899 downwards.
TTTAAATATTGGTGTGCCCCAAATCCTTGGAATGAAAGCCAGTTTACTATAGTGTTTAAGCTATCAGGCTAAGACTGTGAGTTTCAGTTCTGCCTTAGACACCCTTGGAAGGAGGCAACAACAAACCAATTCTGGAAAACTGCAGTGAGCAGTCGAGGCAGTCTTCAGCAGTCAAATACTGATTCAAAGGCACACACAAACAGGCATGCATACACACACAAAATTCTTGAATGAGGTATGCAAAATATGTTTCACTTCACCAAAGTATGTTGCATACTTTTCAACTGAATGCTATTTTACTTTGGGCGAAAGATAAGACATTTATCATAGTCTTGGAAAGGTGTATCCAAGACCCTGTGTTCTGTTTATTTTATGCATTTAATTCAACTTCAGTGCTGGCCAAATCCAAGACAACTTTGGGTGACTCACAATATAAAAATAACACAAATAGAACAAAATGAATAGAAAGGCACTAATAAAAATAAGTCAGCAATCTGGAGTAATATCCAAACATATATATCATGTGACAACACATCTAACAAAGAGGTTCCATCCACCCTACCCTGAGGCATTGGTAGAACAGCCAGATCTTTAAGGCCTTCTAGAATACCATCAGGGTGAGAGCTGCCCAGATCTCCATTTATTCCAAATAGTAGCCATACTTTAGTATGTTTAGTTACTCAGTCCTTACATGAGATTCTAATTAGATTCTTCAATTACCTTTTAGAGCTCTTCTTAGAGGGACACATTTTACCTTATTCAGTTGAGTGGTTGGGGAAGATGAATTTTACCTTCTGTTTACTTAAGTGTTTTGGGTAGAGGCTAGACTACTATTAGTTGATTTAATACATAGTATTGTGAATTAGCAAGACTTATTGTTAGGTTACATTTGTATCACATCTTTCCTCTGAGAGCTGAAGGCAGCACACATTCTGGGCCTCCATTCCCACTCTCCCCAAATAGCCAGTCTATTCTTAAGTCAAGTAAGAACTTAAACATGGGGCTGTGTAATCTTCATTGAAACCATAAACTACCTCGTATTGATGTTGTCTGAACTAGTAAGTCTTTTTCCTCCAAATATATGTTGCCTATTTTTGAAACATCCTTTGTCAATATTGAAGCCTTCAAATACAGTATGTACAATTATTTAAAATCAAACCACAAAAGTGGGAAGTAGAATTATATATGCATATATTTCAATTTATAACTGTCCCAATTGGAAAGACTTTTCGCTTTGTAATGTTAGAGATGCTTAGCATTAAAAGAGAAATTATAAGCATATTTACTTAGAAACAAATCTCATATTTAGATGCTGCAGTCCTAGGCATAAGTTTAGTTAGTAAAGATTAAATTAAGTGGGATATCTGAGTAATATCTGAGTAATGGTGCATGAGATTAAGAAGTAAATGCAATTAAACAGGGAGACAAATTTGTTTTCAAACATTTTTATTACATTAACAGGATGACAGGATCCTGATTTTTTGCAGCAATATATACTATTAAACTATTTGTATGGTCTAGCATTCATAACGCTTCACATTAAGAATTACATTGCATAGCCCAGTGGAAAAAATGACTTACAATCCATCCTTGAAGTTACGACTATCCCTACAAACATTTGAGCACACTTGGGGTTCTTGGAAATGGCTTACATTTAGCATCTTGCAGAATCTTGTGGTCATGTGATGGAGATTTGTGATTTTCCCAGATGGCATATGACAAAGTCATTTGGGGAAGCCAGATTCAGTTAACAACTCTGATAGAAATGGTAGTAAATTGGGTCTAGTCTTGTAATGACTTGCTTAATGACTATATTTCTTAATGATTGAAGTTCTGGTTCCAATTGTGGTTGCAAGTGGAACGTTACCTGTATTATATGAAAATAATTTCATAAATGCTATCTTAAGCAAAAAGTACTATGAATAATATTATTGACCTCTTGGATAGTTTCATCAACCCTTGGGAATTGAAGTTGATCACTTTGTGGGACCCAGATCTAACCCCTCCCCCCAATCTAGAAAAGTCATAGAACAATACTTTTCAAAATTGCCTTGTGTAGAAAATACCTCTTTTCAGATACATTTTTTTTGTTATTTCAGGTTCCATTTTATTTGTGCAGAATTCTTATAATGCAGAGAATAGGTATGAACATACAAACTGAACTTTTATTAGCTTTTGAAAATAAAGAGTGTTTGAAATGTATTTGAATGTTAATAGCTTGGGTTGGTAGTTGGGCTGTTGGTCTAACCTTGGAGCTTGGCTAAACAAACAACACCCACACTAATTTGCATCACATAAAAAGGGTATTTAAAGGTCAGTGTTGGGACAGACTAGCACAATTCAAAGTCCTGACAATATCTCCTTGAATGGTGATGAAACGTTTGCAACCAAATTGCCAAGCTTGGAGCTCAGACCAACAGCCCATAAGGAGTATTTCTCAAAATGGTATATAGATGGGTTTATCAATATATACTGATGTGCATTTGTGGATGAAAGATAGCAAATCTGCTTTTTATTGGTACTGCCTTAAAAACTTTGATGATTATGAATCTTAGAATTTTATAGAAAAAATAGATAATACTGTCAATGTTATTGTTTTGAGCATGGTAACACAGTATGTAGTGCTTTGGATTTAATCTGGAAGAATGATTTAGAATGTAACGGTGGGAATGCAGTATCTATCTGCAACTTATTAAACGAACTCCATTTTTTCCCAGGAAAATAACATGGGTACATTAATGAATCACAGACAGATGTTACATTGTCCTGCTTCATGTTCTGAAGTATTTTGAATTGAATCCAAAGTATTGTGCAGACCCTAATTTTGTTTACAGGTAGTCCTCAACTTATGACCATAATCGAGCCTAAATTATAGTCGTAAATCATGCCGTTAATTAAACAGGCCATCATGTGACTGATATGATTTTATGATTTTTTTTGTGCCAGTGTTAAGTGACTCACCATGTTGGTTATGCAAATCTATAGTCATTAAACAAATCTATTGTCCACAATGGGTGGTTTTTCCTGGAAACCTGAAGTAAATATCAGTTTCTGATTTTAAAAAAAGTAATAAATTGCAATTATATGACCATGGGATGCCACAAATGGCCATAAATGCAGGATGGTTTCTGAGTGGCCAAAATAGGATTAGGTGACTATGGGGGTCGGCTGTCAGAATATTGAATCCAGATCATTAGTTGGAATTTTGAACAGTTGTTAAGTACCAGTCATAAGTCAAGGACTATCTGTACTTACTAGAATGATATCCTGACTTTTCTCCAAGCGTTCAGGATGGTTTATATGGAGACCTCCTTTCATTTTATCCTCTCTTCAGCATTTTCTCCAGCCTTAATATATTCTGTTTCAAATTTAGGCATGTATTGATTTTGTATGCTGCCATATCTAGCTTTATGATATCAAACAGTAATGGGTGTGGATAGACTATAAATTTGTGCAAAAGCATTACAATCCCTTTCATCATCCTCAACTTATACTCGGGTCAACTGATTTTGGGGCCCTAAGGTGATGCCCATGCAGCACATGCCAAACACGTTGTGTGGGCATCAATTTAGACCTGAAAATCAGCTGTTTTAGTTATGGTAAGCTATTTTGTATATTTAAATTTTTTATTTTTTTTATTTTTTTTGCTGGGCCTTCCCAACAAACAGCAAACAGCTGTGCTGCTGCAAATAGAGTGAATAAAGGTAGCTATAGGCTGCAGGTGGGTGGGAGAGCCTAGCCAAAAAAACTTTCAAAAAATAAATTCAATTTTTTTTTTCAAAATGCTCAACTGGAACTAAAACAGGTTATTTTTGGGCCTAAGGTGATGTCCATGCAGCGCATACCAAACACAAAGCCTGAGTCATCATTATCTTTTATTGGTATAGTTCTAGTGAGTGATAACTTCTTTTTTCCTGGTCTGACAAGATTAAGGGAGCTTAGTTTTCCCTTAAATATCTGATTGTATAATGTAAATGAGGGTGGATAGTTAGGCATGAACCTGATCTTCTTGCTGAGAGAACCTCCATTTCTGGTTTGCCACAAAAAAGTGTAACAAATAAATCAATATGCAAATGAATAATAGAGGTACAATCTTGTTCAAGGAAGAGCATTCTCTACTTTCTTAATGGACAGGTCCAGCCACTTTCTCTATGTAATAGAAAATGCCACTCAGGATACAGTAAGAAAAGGATAGAATCAAAGCCATATTGCTGCTATGATTGTCTTCGATGTCCTGATGGGAAGATTGCTAGCCAGGAAGGTAAGAGATATTGTATATAAAAAGCTGAAAGATATATTGACAGCAATACTCAAAGGCATAGCTTCTTTTATTATACAAAAATAGTCAATGATCACAATGCTTTAATCCATCACAGAATATCATAGTATTAAACAAAAACCAGAAATAGAAACCCTGTTGGGTTTTCTGAGTTTCCTTTGCTTGCTGCAGTTGTTTCATTACCAAGCTAAGTAACATCATCAATGCATGGGGGAGTTGTAAACCACATACTTTAGTTTAGTTTAGTTTATTTGGACTTTTATGCCGCTCCTCTCCCGAGGGACTCGGGGCAGCGTACAACATATAAAATCAGATAATACAAAAGTTAAAAATATATTAAATATAATAATCCAAATAATTCAAATTTTAAAAGTGGGTCATGGCGGAAGGATCGAAGATCAGGGATCATTCCTAGCTCCGGCGGTAAAGTATTTCAGAGGGTAGGAGCTCCCACAGAGAAGGCTCTCCTCCTGGGGGTCTCCAGCCAACATTGTCTGGCTGAGGGCACCCTGAGGAGGTCGACTCTGTGGGAGCGAACCAGGCGATGGGAGGCTATCGGTGGCAGAAGGTGGTCTACCTCATATTGCTATGATAAACATACAAGCTGAATTCCCCATCACATTGTTTATTTTACAAGGGTTTTTTAAAGTGCAAATTATTCAGAACATTTTAGCTTCGGGGTAACTATTCTCATTATCTTTTTTTCCCACATGGAACTAGCTGAGAAATATTAATGAAAGATTCAACAGGGCTAATTTTTAGGTATATAAGCAAAAGCAGCATCAATATTTCGAAAACAGAATGTGACAATTTTCTTGCCTTGCATAGATTAAAATCATCATAATTTAATTGATTATTTTATTGGAAAAAATGTATAGGGAGAAAACAGTTCTTCTATCTTTCAAACAATATTCTTGCAACAATATTATTTTGCTGGGTAATCAAAGTCTCAAAGGAAGGAATTGCAGGACTGGTGATCTTGTCATCATGGTCCTTTTAAACTGCTGGTTTCCTAGATATTTTCAGCTGTCACAGTTGCTTAGAGTTCTCTGAGCTGTTTTTAGTTACTCATTCAAATATTCATAAGAACCGAGGACTGCAATTTGCTGTCTGGTAACAGCTTCATTTTCTGCTCACACGGAGTTTGTCCTTGTGGGAAGAAGTTCTTAGCTACGATTGGCTCATGTGTGGTCACGTGGCCTTTCAAGGATAATGGAGTTTCCTTGGGAGTAGGTGAAAGAAGCATGTTCTACCTTTTATCTTTGCTTGGTTGAACAGGGAGAATGATTGTGAGCGACAGTTATGGATTATCAAAGAGATGTGGAATGATCAAACTTATATCAGGCACTGTGCTACGAGAGAAAATGCATCATTTAATTATTTACCTTGTGGCAAAGCTTGCATCTTGGGAAACCTGAAATGGTTACACTTTTGTGCCAATATTTACTTAGTGATGCTGTAGATGAAACACAGTAATGAAAATAGGCATAATTTTGTGCAACATGCTTAGGAAATATTGAATGGATCATGAGAGCAGAAACACAGGAGTGTTTGCTCTTCATTGTAGTAAAATTTCAGCTAAATTAATCCATCAAGGCAGAAAGACCTTATAATTGTGAAGAAAATTAGTAGAGCAAAGAGGATGAGTTACAATGTTTAAATGCTGACAAAACACATAAAAGCATTTCAGAATCTATTCCAGGATTTAAATTTACTTACATCTTTCAGGAGAAAATATATCATCTAACCCCAACCCTATTGTGTCTGCGGAACGTCCAGACTTAGGGCCTCTTTCTTTATCTGTAGTATCTCTGTGTAATTTTGAACTCTGGGAGATAGAGATAGAGATCCTAAATTATTTATTTATTTATTTATTTATTAATTATATTTATACCCCGCCCTTCTCCTGGGACTCAGGGCGGCTTAC
>JANHFQ010008763.1:14259-29945 GCA_032468035.1 Aparallactus werneri | reverse complement strand
ACCCCCGGGCTTCCCCAGGGCACCTCGCAGAGAGAGTTTATGATGTTTTCCTGGGGTCTTAGGCGACCCCTGTGAAAAGGTTGTTCGACCCCCAAAGGGATCCCAACCCCCAGGTTGAGAACCACTGTCCTAGATACAAATAAGCCAATGATGCTTAAATTCTAGGCAAGGCAGCATCAACCTAAATAATCAAAACTCAAAATATGCCTTTTAAAAACACAGGAGACCAAAGGTGGCAGAGAGCTTTTTGTGAGTCTTTTTCTCAACCCAGTTAAAATCATTAGGACATGTTGTCCAACATGGAAGAAAACTCTTTTTAACACTAATTTCACTTAAAAATTAATCTGCATTTTGTTGAGCCTGTTTTCTTGGTAACAGTACAGAAAAAGCTTGCCAGGATGTTGGTTCATCTTCCCTGTCTAATCTACAGCCCTGGGATCTGTACCTCCAATTTCTGGAGAAAGTGGATATTTAAATTGAAATTAAATTAAATTGCTCAAGTTCCAAGAATCAAAACTCCACAAGGATACAAAATCTTCTGCTAAGAAACATAGATATATGAAATTACCTGCTTTTTCCATTCAAAACCATTTGGTTTGAAAAATCCACTCTTTTTTGCTGCACTGAGAAATGTATCGCTAATGCTTGTATTATTGTTGTATGCAATGTTTTATATCTACCTTGCCCACCTGGATGAAAAGGCAGAGCCTGTTACAGGTCCCACTGATCAGGAATTGTTTGTTAGTGGGACTACAAAAAGGGGGCTTCTCTGTGGTGGTCCCTTCTTTATAGAACACTAGCCAATAACTCGTCTTCATCTGGGTATTTATTTTATCGGAATGCTATATTAGACAGGAAAAACCTATAGTCGGGCTTGTAGTAGCTCTACGGGCCTCATGCTGCTCTCTCGCGCAGCGTCGCAAGTCAGAGGGAGCCCCCTTGTGGAGTACTGTGAAGACGTCATCACTATTTTTAGGGCACAGAGACACCCCCCAACAGGTGTTAGGGGTGTCTTACCCCCCACAGTGTTTGTTCCCAGAGGGTAAGTCATCTGTGTACCACATTTGGCTAAAATTGGTCAAGCCGTTCCAGAGTTATGCTGGAACACACACACACACACACAATTTTATATATATATAAAAGTAGTAGTGAAGTACGGTTGGCCTTCACCTACTGTTTTTCTGAAATTCCCTAAAAATATAGTTTTGCCAATGGGTCTGGAAGACCGAGAGGGAGCAATCAAGTCATTGTGTTACTCCTGCCATGGGGGAAGATGGTGAGATTAATGAAAGCAACCCCAAGATCCTGGATGACAACCTACGTATTTGGCAAAGAACATCAGACATGTGTCCCCCTGTTCCCATTCTCCCTATCAGTGCTTTCCTAGGCTGAACATGTCCTTTTTTGATCCAGGAAGGAAGCGGCAAATCTATTTAGGCTCGTGCCAAATATGATACTTTATGTTGGCCACAACAGAGAAACCTAGCTGCTGCCTCTCTCTCTCTTTTTTTTTACCCCTAGTTTAATGTTTCTCAATCTTGAAGTCTATATATCTTAAAGTTGAGAAGCACTGCCCAGTAGAAGACTTTTCATCTTTTCTTTAACCATAGACTGGATGGCGATATGGATAATCTTTCACCAGAAGAAAAGAGCATCTCAACACACAAAGTTTTTTTGTACATTAGGCCCTGTTTGCTACCGGTAGGTTGTTTAAGAAAGAGCAGCTCAGAAAAATGAAGGCATTTTATTTGGCCTCCTGTGCCTGTTTACTATTGAAAGAATAAGCCTATGTTTGGGCTTTACCACTGCAGCATGCAGGTGAAGACTCACAGGATTGAATCTCTTCCATATCAAAATAAATAGTAAAAAAAAATCCATATCAAACAGTAGATATTTGTTTATAGTTTCAATTTGATTCTTGCCTTTCCATTCATAGAAGCTCAAGGCGGCTGACAGAAAACAACAAAACTGTATGTACATTAGAAATCCATTTAAGTTAGGTAGGATGACCTAATAGCTAAAGCCATCCCCAACCAATTAGAAGATCCTGGTTGAAGACAAAGGGTTCACTCATTTTCCCAAAATGCATTTCCTAAGACAGCTTGCATCATAGTTTGGGAAAATGTAGAAGACCCCCTCAGGAAGCCTACAAGTCTCTTAAATCAGGGACTTGTTTAAGGCTGTCTTTCTTTAGCAGCCAAATTAATTTCTACACAACTAAAAAGTTATTCAGATAAGAGAATCTAAGCTCCTATATCCTATAGTCAACAATATAAAATGTAACTTTCTAAGCTGCATTTAGAAAACAACTGGGAGATATGTTAGGACAGGCATAACATTACCCTAATATCTTGGGAGTGTTAAGCCACATAGCAGCTGCACATTGCACAAGTTAAAATTAATTTTTACTTACCGTATTTTCCTGATGACATATGCATTGCCTTTATGTTCAAAGAACAGTTTTAAGACTGCCACATATGAAACATGTTGCAATAGTTTAACTACCGTGTAACAAAAGGACCCGTAACTTTTGCCGGATCTAACTGGCTCAGGAAGAATTGCAGTTAGCGCATTAGGCATAATTTTGCAAATACAGTCCTTGATATAGCCATTATCTGCAAATCCAGAGACAATTGGAGGTCGAGGACTGCCTGCTCTTTCAAGTGAAGTACAATCCCTCCAGAATAGTTTTTCATTGGCCAAAATTACAGGCTGAAGAAATCCTGGAAAAAATCAGATGTCAGGAAGAAAAGTTCTAGCTTAACCTTTCTTCCAATCATCTTCTTTTCTAGGTGTAAATATTTCTAGACTCAGAAGCATATTTTTTTTCAGTGGAGGAACATTTGATCATGTGAACCCTGGCTGCAATAAGAAGTGGTACAATTTAAACACAGGTTTTCATCTCAGGGTGAACTAGGCCAAAATAAGGTCTAAGATTATACTCATGTAAAAGTTCAGCTTTGTAACATCCTCTTTTAAGCAATGAAAATATTGGAGTGTGTATGTGGGCTTTTTAAAGAGCCTGTCTCTCTCTATTTGTGGCATTTGTCTCATTTCAAATTATTCTGTTCATATGTTGATTGTGGCAGCATCTAGTGATGAAAGTGGATTATTGATTTTTCCCCCCAGAATGCCTGTAATATTATGCATACACTCCACATAGCAGGGAGCAGTTATTGCCTTAACATTCTCCTTATAGGAGTTTCTTAAAGATATTTGCCTGGATCTTTGACCCGATCCATCAGGAATCTTATGTTTTAAGGTTAATGATGAAGCTAGTTCAACATTTGTGGTGATACTCCATACTTGTCCGTTCCTTCCTACTTCCACTATTGGCTAAAATATATCATGTTCTGCATGGGGCTTTTATGCAGTACTTTGGCACATCTGATTTCTATGAGACATCCAGGATCTCGCGGTGGTCCCCCCAGGATCAGGGTCTAGAATGCAACCAATTTTGGGAGTTTGAATTAAAAATGCCCACAAACATAGCAGGCAAATCATTCTTTCAATATTCATATAAGCCTTAGCTTAATTAGAGACCGTACACCACCTGTCAATTGTTGAGAGTCCATGTTGCATCTCCTCTTACATAAAGGCCTCAGATTTTGTACAAGTAGGCTCATGACAACTCTAAGATTAGGTCGTCTACAAGTGGGCCTCCAAAACCAGATTATTACTAAATGACAGCAGAGATACAGAAAATCGTAATGTTGGCTGCCATCTGGTGGCTGTCCAGAGCTTTGCAGTCCTAGTAAGGTATGCCTAGCTGACGTGTAATTCAGCAATTCTTTCACTTTCTTTATATTTTAGTTTGCTAAAGTTTAATGGTGTCCAGATAGCAGTATTTTATTCAATGCCCATTAGCATAATTTTCCAAGGTGGCTAAATGTAGGTCTAATAAATTCCAGTTTAACAACAGACATCAACAAAGCGGAGGCAGTGCAATATACCCTCCAACCAAACCCTAGAAATAGAAGATTTCTGTTTTTTACCCTTCAATTCCAAACGCACCAAAATTGCCAAAGCAGGGTAAAGCTGTTTGTTTAGTCAAATGCAATCCTAATAATGATTTCATCAGGAAAGAATTTGAACCTCTGTCTTGAGATTCCAACAAATCATAATAGGATCCTTTGAACAAAAAAAAATACAATTCTGTTTTAAGCACAGTACCCAAAAAAAAACCCCAAATAGTTTTCCAACATACAACAAAAGGTATCTCCAAATAGTTGACAAGGAATTCAAGTTGATTAATGTTATATTATGGATATGGTAATGTCTATGTTAGGTTGGTGCAATATAGCATATGAGAAATCAGTACAAGAGTACAAAAATATTTGAATAATACTCTATATGCCTGAACATATTAGGATAATACTTATAATAGTAGACAGTGGGCAAGGATAGTTTTTAATGCAGATGCATTACTGACAGGCACATACAGTAATAGAAATGCTGACCTTTTTCAGAGCTCATCTGGTCTATAATGTATTGCCTCTGAGCTTTATTCTTAGAAAACAAATACACACCCACACACACACACAATATTAATAAGTAAGCTTACAACTTATCTAAAGCATCAATTTAAAGCTGTAGAGAGAAAAATCAATGCCATCAAATGGTGGAGGCAATTAGTAGGATTAGTAGGATAACGCAAACACATATTCACATATTTGCTAGAATTGTGTTGTGTTTCCTCTGCTGCCGTTTTATATTTTTGTGGCCCAAAGTAAGGATTTTAATTGTTAATATTAAGCAGAACTGAGCTTCCTAGCTGTGCTGGCTAAGGATTGTATAACTTGAAGTCCAATGTGTTTGGAGAATATCAGATTGGGGAAGACTGCTTTCAAAAGGAATTGGAGTCAGAAAGTTTCATTGTAATGTGAATACATACAGTATTGGAACATTCAGTCTCAGATAAATCCCCAAATGCTCTCTTCCAATCACTATCCTGTTCAATTAAGCTTTTCAAACAGACCATGTCATTTAATCCTAGTAGGGAATAAATCAACATACTGTATCTCAGTAGCAACAGAATAATCCCCCTTGTCTACAAAGCCTCTTCTAATTATATTAGGTATGCGTAAGAGACATTTTATAACTTTTTTCTCCTATTCTTTGTCTACAGGTCTGAGTAATATAATTGGCATCATTGTGTACATATCAGCCAATGCTGGAGACCCCTCAAAAAGTGACTCCAAGAAGAACAGTTACTCTTATGGATGGTCCTTCTACTTTGGGGCCTTGTCCTTCATTATAGCTGAGATGGTTGGAGTGCTGGCTGTACACATGTTCATTGACCGGCACAAACAGCTACGTGCCAGCACTCACACCACGGACTACCTCCAGTCCTCTGCCATCACCCGCATACCCAGCTACCGCTACCGCTATCAGAGACGCAGTCGCTCCAGTTCCCGTTCCACTGAGCCTTCACACTCCAGGGATGCCTCTCCTGTTGGGATCAAAGGGTTCAACACCCTCCCATCCACGGAAATCTCGATGTATACCCTGACCAGGGACCCCCTGAAGGCTGCTACTACCCCCACAGCCACCTACAATTCAGACAGGGATAACAGCTTCCTCCAGGTACACAACTGTATCCAGAAAGAAAACAAAGACTCTATCCACACTAACACAGCCAACCGCCGGACCACCCCTGTATGAAGCTATCACAAGGGGCTGAAACTGGGGGACAGGGAAGGTAGGAGAAGGACTTGGGTGCAGGAGGGAGGAACAGTGGGGAGGGCCTGTAGGGGCAAGAAGAAAGCAACCATAGGAACCTTCCAAAAGCAAAAAACAACAACAACAAACAAACAAACTTAAGTGAAACATCCAAAAAGAAAGAAAAAAGTTTTAAAAAAAGGAAAAAAATAAAAAATAAAAAAATCAAGAGAAAGAAATTTAAAAATATAAAAAATAGAAAATAAATTTAAAAGAAAATGCATGATTTCCCATGTACCATTATTTTAACATTTAATAAAAGCAGATTTAAAAAAGGAATCAAGAAATAAAAAATAATAATGCTAATTTAAAAAAAAAACAAGTGGGAAAAAGAGGAGGCAGCTCTTTGGATTGGAGGGAGGGGAGGGGGGAAGAACTACTCTTTAATTTCTTAGTTTATTTTCATTTTTAGCCCATTGTGAATTTGCAAGTTCCTGGCAATCTCCAGCCAGAAATAAAATGCAGTGACTTTGGTGTCTTTGTGGATGCCCTATTTGTACATGCATTGGGGCCTACCTAAGTTTTTTGAACCCGCCACCCCAGGAATGACTGAGGATTCAACGCGTCCTTGTTGGTCCATAGAGCTTAACAGTCACCTTCTTTGTCCTTGGGGATTTGCAAGGTTAGTGCCAGTGTGCTCATCTCCAGGTCTCAGGAAGTTAAAACTAAGTAGCTCAGCCTCATTAACCTATGACTATTCTGGGGTTAACTGGGACATTGCAACAAAGAAAAAAGCTTAATATAAAGTGGCATTTTTTAAAATAAAACAGCTATAAATAAATGTAAATAAAATGAAGGGATTTACTTGCCCGAAAGTGAGATAATATTTTTATTTTCATGTTTTTCCAACTTGAAAACTATGAAAACTAAAATTTTAGAAGAAAATCAACAGCAGATTTTTTTAAAAAAAATACCCAGTACTTGACCTGTTGTTTGACATTAATAGCATTCCCTCCCTCCCCACTTCCCCTGCCAGTCATGAGAATTATGAACTAAGAAAACTGTCTCCCCGTGGAGAGAATGAGGCCACTATCATTTGGTTTAGAAAACTGATAAAAATATCTAGAGGTTGTTCTCCCCTGTAGCAGGGATATCCATGGGGCATGGTAAAAAAAAAATAACATCAGGATGGTGGCTGCAACAATGTGATCAAAGCACCACCCTTTTTAAAAATGTGCATTGTATATAAAAGCAGGCAGAACTCTGCTATTTTGACTTTTTTTGACTAAACTCTGTGGACACCCCTGCCTTGCAGTCATTTGCAGGCTTTAGAAGGATGCTAGGCGAAGTAGCTACTATTTGCTCACTGACCTCAGCTTCATTTACATCGGTAGCTTTTCTGCTCTGTGGATCAATCTTGCCAAAACCATTGGAGTTCCTTTCATGTACACTGAACAGGTTGTCATTGGCTGAAATTCAGCTCGGGTGCCAAATCCATAACACAAAAAGAAATACGCCCTGGTTTCCTTCTGTTGCTAGTGCTAGCCAGTCCCTGGCTGTACATTCAGTCTGCCTTTCTCTGAGGCCTACTTATGGTGTTGCCATATGTAGTATAGGACGATTTATCTTTTAAATGAGCTTTTAAAAATCATTCAGAAGAGGAAATATTTGGTAAGTGCAGCTTTTCCCACCTCTGTAGCACAACATTTGGAAGAAAATGCAGCTTTTTTTTTTTCCTCTGGTTTAAAGGCAGAACAGCCAAAGTTCCCCAAACATGGAATCTGGCAGCTCTATAAATTTCGACAGAAATTGGTAAAGGATCTATCTGGTCCTCCCCTCACTGAAGATGTATCTGACAGGAATAAAGCAGGAATCATAGTGTATGTTCTATCACAAAGGTTAGCTAGATCATGTTAGGAAAGGAAACTCTAGAAAATGCAGTAAGGTGGAAAAGCAAGGTGATTAAGGGAAAAGAAAGGTACAGAATACCTACCAAGACTCTTCCTTATCTTAGGGCTACCATACAAGAACAAAGCACTCAGTATATTTGCATCTCTTTGTTGCATCTAGACATTGTCCAGATTTTTGTACCTCAGATCTGATGATGTCAGCTCTTTGAGGTAGGTCAAGAAACAGCATGGCAGGGATTCCAAAAATATTCTTTATCACTGTAGAATAGAATAACAGAATCTTGAAAATTTCCGAGGGGTTCTTTCTGTCCAAACATATGCCAAACAAAATCAAGATGGAGTTGTTTTGAGTTTCTTTCTTTCCTCTTTCTCAGGATTATGTAAGCTTTTCCAAAAGTCCCCCTTCATTGGTTTGCTAATTTCCAAGGCCAGGTCTCCATTCCTTTAATGGTACCCTGCCTTGTTTATGGCCTTAAAGAAATATTGAAAACTTTATCCCAGAGGTTGCTAGAATCTTATGTGAAAGGAGTTCCTTTGACTTTATTATTGAGTAAGAAACTGATGTTGGCAGGTTCTTACTGCCAGATGAAGACACGTCTTATATGTCTTGTACAATATAATTTTAGCAAAAACTAAGATAAGGAGAAAAATAAAGAGATTAAAATATCTGTTAAACATTCTTAGTTAAACAGATGAAAAATGAGCTTCCTATCTCTACTTTGCTGCTAGGCTTGGATGCTAAATTCTCAAAATTGCTCACTTCAGAAATAATTTTCTATATTTGACCCAGGATGGGAACATAAATTCTGCAAGGCAACCATTACAATCTGAAGGTCCTGCAGGTGGCCATTGTTAAACAGTCTGAGAGCAAAAGTTGACATATCTGGAGGTCATACAATCGAAGAAAACTTTGTGGAGCAGTAGCTTTCCTTTTCAAGTATCTGATTTTCTTCCTCATAACTCATGTCATTGCTTCTCTTGCTGCCTAACAGTCCAAAAAAGGACATGTTCCCTTTTTCACCCTCAATCCCTCTTAGATTTCAGGCATAACATGCCCGCAGCAACCATCTAAATCACCATGAAACTTGTTAAGAACATTTGGTGCCACAGCAGCTGAGGGATCAAGAGTGTAGTATCTAACAAGGTCTTGGGTCAGAATAGAGATCTGGTTATACCGCTGGTGGCACTAAGTTAGCTTTAAGATGCAGATCGAGCTTCAGATAAAAATATATGGAATTAATTCTCTGTGGTCTTGCAACATCTGAGCCTTTTGTGTTGCCTTGAAAGAAAATTTGGGGTTAAGTAATCCTAACCCAGCCATTATATCCAGTACCTTTAGGTTTCTGCTTGATTTTTCCTGCTCATGCTGGTGCTGCTTCAAACTCAAAGAGCCTTCACACCCATAGTTACTCTGTACCTGCTGGGGTCTATATAGGGTCAGAGAAAAACCTCTACCTACCCAGTTTAATGCTGCTTCCTCCTAAGTTTATTCTCTTACATAGAAAAATGGAGTCCCACTCAGAGTAGGATGAGGAGCAATATATGAAACAGTGAGACAATAGCAGACTCAGTTCTTCCCCAGGCATTAGTTGATAACTCATTGAATACAATCCCAAAATAACTGGACAGGAACAAGTTGAAAAAAATACTGAGGCACAGTATTGTTAATAATCAGTATGAGGTCTCCCATTCAGTACTGAGTGTCTAAATCTACAACTATAGCCCAAGCTTCAGGCTGCCCATCAACAATGAAAGAGTTGGGATGAGTTAAATAAGCTAATACCCAAAGCCCAAGAAATGAGTTAAAAATGGTTTTCTGTACTCCAGCATAAACAGAGGACAGCATTTTGATTGAAATCCCAAAATCGTGATCAAGAACTTTGCCATTGTAATGTTCTTGAGTATTTCTAATAGAATACAGTTGAATGAATAATTGTGCATATACGGATGAATATATGTGTATGAGATGTGAGAGAGAGAGAGAGAGAGAGAGAGAGAGAGAGAGAGAGAGAGAGAGAAAACTTCTGGACTTCAACTCCCAGAATTCCTCTTCCAGTCATATTAGCTGGGAATTCTGGGAATTGGAAGTCCACAAGTCTTAAAGTTGCCAAGTTTGAAGACCCTATGGCTGAGGGTGGATTGGACTGATGTATTTCCTGTTGCAAATTCCAATCTCTGAAACCCAGTATCGTGCAAGAACTTTTACTAGCACTCTTGTATAAAACATAGGGCTATTTTAGCAATGTTAAGATCAAGGTTTTCTATTGTCTTTATCACTTCATAAGCTGCAAATAGTATTTTTTACTTTGAAATTTTCCACCCCCTCCTTAACTATATACAGATAGTCCTCGACTTACAGCAGTTCATTTAGTGACTGTCCAAAATTACAACAGCACTGAAAAAGGTGACTTATGACCATTTTTGACAGATACAACGGTTGCAGCATTCCCATGGACACATGATCAAAATTTGAACATTTGGCAAGTGGCATGTATTTATGATGTTTGCAGTGTCCAACGGTCATGTGATCCCCTTTTGTGGTTTTCTGTCAATAAGGAAGCCAGATTACTTAACAATCATGTTACTAACTTAACAACTGCAGTGATTGATTTAACAACTGTGGTAAGAAAAATAGTAAAATGGAGCAAAACTCACTTAACAATTGTCTCACTCAGCTATGGAAATTTTGGGCTAGTTATAGTTGTATTGTAGTTATAAGTTGAGGACTACCTGTATAGTTTCAGGGCACATGAATAAATAAAACACCTTTGGGGTTTTTTTGCTTCAAATAATAATACACTTTTAATCAGCACTGCCTCAAGTAGCTTTCAAGTGTTCCAGAATGGCAAGGCAATATATGTATAATATATAACAATTATAATAATAATAGCAGATAGCTCTTCTTGTTAGGTAGATATACCTACCTTCCTACGTTGGTACGCACTTCCCTGTCACAAGAATTTATTAATACATTGCCGACTCACTGCACTTCACAGATCATGAGTAACAGCATAAATCTTTTTAACTATGAAAAAGCTTAATTCATATTTTCTTTCAGGCAAGATTAGAAATAAGATTACCTTAAGGATCTCTTGGTGATTTTCTGATGCATAAAGTCTACCATCTCTGACTATATCTTCTATTAGTTCTTGATAATCCTCTATTCAGAACACACAAAGCAACATTAATCTTGTTTACTGTATTTGTTAGGAGTCAAAAATATTCCATTTAGGCAAAAATGGATAATTTACATTTAAATACCTAAAGCAATTTAAAAGCATTCCAGGGTTGTTATGGATTTTTTAAAATGTATAACCAAATTAGAAGCTTACTTCCATAATTTTAAGGTTTAACGTATTCCAAAATAATTTCAATAAGAGAACCATATAAAAGAAAGAAACAAAGTTTTCCATAGTAAATGGTTGATACTACTATGTTCAAATCATGACTATTCTTACAAACTCTACTTTGTACAACATTTCAAAAACATTTTACTTAAGAAAAAATACATTTACTGCATTAAAACATCCACCATCAATGTTCTTATTCCTCTTTGTCTTTGTATAATAAAACCATTACTCAACATCATTTGCTGTTTTTACAAGCATGTGAGTTCCAGAAATGGGCTTTCATTATGGGAATTATATCCTCAGTTGCAAAATTCTGGAACAAATGCTGTCTCCGAAAACGGACATCAGAAAGTTACCACTGATTACAGCAAAGCCAAATTTAGCTCTTTAAAAGAAACACATGTCAGGCATTTGGAGTTCATCATGCCCAAACCAGATTTGTTTGGGGATGATGGTTACCCTGAGGGTAGTTCCTATTTAACTTGGAATAATGGCCAGACATCACATGGAGAGAAAGCTGCTTGTTCTCTTGGCTTCTGCCTGAAATATTGATTAGTCCCAAATTCAACTTCAAAGCAGAAATGGTTATGAGAAAAGTCACTTCCCAGGACAGAGTGAAAACACAGGATAGTTCTTCCTAAATCTAAAAATATAGTATGAGCTATAATAGAGAAATCAAGGAATAGAGAAGTCACAATATCACACAGAACATATCTTGTAAAAAATGTATTACATAAAATACAACAACCAATAAAAGATTCAGAACTTTTTCTGAGAACAGCTACAGTATCTGCTTTACTATCATGGCCCTAAATACCATAACAATTTCTCTGATCAGGTACAGCTCACCCTACATCATTTTGTGCAGAAATGATGTATCTTGGCATGGCTGACTAGTAAGACGTGGCATGATGTTAGAAAACCATCTGTCAAGTCAAACACATTTTTTTCATAAAAGTTCTTTATTAAAGCCTTAAGCTGCAAAAAATGCAATTACTGCCATTTTCTAGCCTGGAATTCTAACTCTGTATTCTCAGATAAACAAAATATATTTCCCCAAAATAAAGGAAACTATACAGTATATCTATATTCCAGGTTAATCTCTGCCAAGCCTGGTTTAATCCATAAAGATCAATGAACAGTTCAAGCATCGGGTAACACAACTATTGCTAATATTTTCTAAACTATTTTACCTTATGATTGGATTCATATATTGTGCCCAGCCATGATTAATTCAACCATGGGTTTGATGACTTAGCCGTAAACTACAATTTACAATCCCACAGTGACTGGATTCACAATATATAGTAGACCAAATCAACAAATCACTTATGATTTAGCATGATCTGTGAGTACACAACAGTTTCACGTATTGGAAAGTTCAGATGCTAAATAATTGCTCATCTTCTTGAGAACTTCTCTTTCTACCTTCTTCAATTATGGAAGTGCAGAAATATTAAAAAATAAATAAAATGCCCACATTTAAATTTTATTGAGTTTTAACCATGGCTTACCATCATAGGTTACATAAGGGATCCGGAATCCTTTTGCACTATTTCCTTCATTTGATTTGAACTGGATCCACAGCTTTTTGGACCTGGAAGTGAAAGCTATAGGGCGTTCATAGGTTTGGCAGGTTTCATATGTGGTTACAGAATTGGAGGAAGCTACCAAAGAAAACGTACAAAGCAGATATTAGAATTCTATTATGCTTTATTTCACATAAGGTCTTATTACCCCAATATTAGTTTTCTCTGAAGATCTCATTCAGTTATTCTGTTGCCAAAGTCTCTTCTAGTGAAAAGCAGAAGATGACTGCTATCTGTAATCATTATGTTTATCTATTGAAGCTTGTATTAATAAAGTGTTTTCCTAATGAAAACGAGCTAAGAACTGATAATTCAGTGGAAATAATCAAAGTACAGTTATATGATACCAGAATAGTAGAGGCTGTTATTTTACAGGAATTTGTTTTTTCAATTTCATTGTAATGTATACGATTTTTGTCACTGTTGCTCTCAACATAGTATGAAAGCAAGTTGTTTCATTTTAAGCTACTGTCAAGATCTTCCCAACATTTCCAAAATAAGAGTTCTGTAGTCTGTGGGAAAAGATCTAGGAAAGAATCTCCAACAAAAATTTTAAAATCATGTTTCAAAACATGAAACATGTACACTATACTGATGAGTAGCTACTTCAGTTATAACTTGATCATATCATTGGGCATTAATGAGACAAGCCAACAAAACACTGATTTTCAATTTCCAACATAATGATATCCTAATGTTGATCCTTTTGTTCAGTAGGTAATGTCTTAAACTGTACAAAGGAGCTTTTCCCGCCTACAAGGGAATAATATCATTTGTACATCTTTTTCCCATGAAAAGGATTACTTATATACATATGAGCAAGCTGATTTAATCTGAAAACATTTAGCCCAAGGAAAATAAAACAACAGAATTTCAAGACTTTGGGTGCATGGTCCTTTATTCACCTAAGCATTAGTATTCCCAGGCCTATAGCAAAAGCGTATCACTTTTATGTCACTTTATATAAAGCTACATACAACACAGAGAAACAAGATCTATTTCATTTTAACTTACAACTTTTTCTCATCACCAAGTAGTCTCCACATTCATCTTCTATTGGTAAAAATATTTCTGGAACCACAATCAAAATGCGGCGCTTAGGAGGTGGATTTATAATCCAAGTACACTCAGTGTTTGCAGGATAATTTCCAGGATAGTTTGGGGACTCAATGTATCCAGTAAACTCTCCAAGCTCACCCCCACAATGTCTATCTGAAAAAAGAAAGAGGAATCTATTATCTACATTATGGCCTATGCAAAAAAAAGAGTGGTGGTGGTGGAAGGAAAATAACCAATGCCACCAACTCATCAAACACTCCAAATCAAACTTCAGCTTCTACATAGAAATCAATCATATGGTTTCTTAAAATATTGTTAATATACAATTGCTTGCAATGATTCAGAATGAAGTATGTTCACAAATCACCATATTTGTGGACCTGGCATCTTCCATGTTTGACAAAGATTAACATATACAGTCCTTCCCATTACTATTTTACTGCACTTGATTATCCCATTGACACAATGAATTATACCAATGACATTCTGGTAGCCATATTCATAACTTTCATAGCTATTCTCACCATGTTCTATCTCCTCACTACAAGAGAAAAATATCAATGCTTGCCGATTATTCCAACCTATGATTGTCTTTATTGCCTACAAGCTGACCAAATATTGCAACCAATCCACAGGTCCCCTTCCCATTACCCATTTTATCTACATATACTGTCTAGAATGACAAAGAAAACCCATTTTCCATCAAAACCACAAAAATAACTAACGGTTTCTTTCTTCTTATCTTCTCCATGATTCACCTGTCCTATACTCTCCATTTGTGGAGAGTACACGGCTTAGTTAAATGGTGACAGTACTGAGTATTATTAAAACTGCGATGGTTGACTTGACAGAGGACCTGCAATTAAACTGGATAAAAATGAAGCCCTGTAGATACCCTGAATCTTTTGGAACTTTCAGTACATTGATCATGGGATTGTTCAGGTTGCTAGGTGGGATTAGCCATTGAGGCACTGCTCCTTTATGGCTATATCCATAAAATACTGAAGGACTACTGTTCAACACTTATGTTGCTGACTAATGACAGCGCTCCAAAGTAGACCAGATTAGAAAACTAAAGTTATGCAGGCCAATTATACGTTTACAGCAATAGAATTTTACAAGTCTGAATGTTCTTCCCTCCTCCCTCCCTTTATTAGGCAAGGTCTTCCCTGAGATGTTTTCTCAGGTTATTGTTATGTCCTGAACTTAGATTTATATGACCTTTGTCTTGGTAGCAGCACTTCCTCTTGTCCCTCAAAATCATTCCTTACACTTTCGAGTGTAAGGCATTAAACCACATTCCCATTAAGACTATAATAAATCTGTCTCATAAAAACCAGTCCTGGCAACATTGGACACCATATGTTCTTTGGAACATTCCATTTTAACCACCTTTTTAAAAAGCTTTTGGGAAATATATCTTTTCAGTCTTCATGGAAGGTTGCATAAGTATGGAGGACATCATAAAAAAGAAAGTTTCTCCAAGCTTTCCTTCCCAGAGCTGACAGACGGAACCAACAACATCCCTAATCTAGACATGTTCATTGGATGGATACATTTCACTTAAATTATCAAAATGTCAAACCATTGTAGCACTTTAAAGATAATGACTAGCACTTTGAACTGTACTCAGATGTCAATCAAACCACACACCTACAATACATTTAGCCTTCACTTTTAAAGAACAAAAGATTATCAACTTAACTATCTAAGGAACTCTTATTGTTAATGTGTCTAGCTATTACCTATAGAAGGTGCCTTTTCCAAATGGCTGTTGCCAATCTTTCTGAGGTCCAAGAGAGCCTTTTCTTGTACTGTTCTTCAATTAAGGGGCACGCTTTCTTGGAAACTGATTTTGGCTCCCATAAATTCAGTATTGGGAAGAATACTGAAGATAAATCTCTTTTTCCCCAATGCATTTAATTGTTAAATTATTATGTATCAAGGTTAAATTATGTATCAATTTTAATGAGTTTAAATTTATGTCAAATTTATATTTTTGTTTTAATTTTGTTAACTGCCTTTATCTAGAATAGAAAGGTGGGATATATTATTATTATTATTATTATTATTATTATTATTATTATTATTATTATTATTATTATTATTATTATTAT
>JANHFQ010008761.1:6304-17147 GCA_032468035.1 Aparallactus werneri | reverse complement strand
CTTCCCACTGCCTCCAAACCTGACCATTCTACATTTCACTGCCTCCTCTTTTATTTCTAACTTTCATTTCCCCATTCAAATCCTACCCTCTCTCTCACGCACACACACACAGACAAAAACCACGGGCAACGCCGGGTACTCAGCTAGTATTATAATATATATGGCCTCCTATTACCGTAACATGTATTCTCTGATGTGAGCCTCTCCCTCTTGATATTTTCTCCCAACTGTCCCTGTTTCTATCATGTCCCTACTGTGTGCAACAAGCCTGACCGGTGAATGGTGTCTTGGAGGCCCAATGCCATGTCGGCCCTGCCAACTTTACTCTTAGTGGCTCTTCCTGCATTCATCCCTTTGACTGGCACAGCTCGGCCATGTTCTAAATGCAAAGACAGGAGCCAGATGAAAGGCAGCCTTTTATTGAGCAGGCCCTGGCGGGAGGGGGAGGGGATGAGCTCGATGCAGACTCCCCTGCCTTCCACCAGGGTCCGCTTGGGTATCTGGTGGGCTCAGAAAAGTGCAGCCCCTCCGGACCAGTCGCCAGAGAGCCTCTTGGGGTGGCGTCTTGATTGCCCAACTCCAAGCCAGCTCTTACACCTCTAGGCAAAGCTGCTGTCTCTCCTGAGATTCTTCGGCCCGCTCTTTGGCTCTCCTGAAGTTGAGCTTGTGAAATTCTCTCTTAATTTCTAGAAAGGTTTTGTTCTTTGTCTCAGGAATAACACAGAAAATGAAAGCGGCCACTGCGCTGCATTCTAGCAAAAACACAACAAAGCAGTACTGCTTCAGGCCTTTCTGAAAAAAGTAGAAAAGTAAAATGTGAATGACCACAAAAAGCTGCAATGACTCCATTTTACCCATACCCTCTGGGCAAGTTGGACTAGCGTCAACTGCAGTCTTTGGCTACAGCCAGCCCAGCCGCCTGTCCTGGTCCAAGGCATCACTTCAAGCTGCACAGGGGCCTGGCAATGGGGGGAGTGTCATTGAAGGCACATCAGCATGCATTCCCATTTCTGCAGTATTTCACAAATATGTTTTCATTAACCTGCTTCTATACTGAAATTAAGAGTGGCTTCTAAGGGCGACTTGGCTTTCCCACAACCAAACTCTTTCTGGTCAGAGATGCCCACAGATGGCATAATTTCCACCATAGCCTTTTCCAGGCCTCCTGTCAGCTCCCACCTTATTACGCTTCCTTGGCTTCGCTGCTATGCAGTGACAGACTTCCATGGACCGTGGGGAGGGGGAAATGGAGGAATGCTTGGGGAAATGAAAGTATTGCCTCAAGGTCACCCAGCTGGAAGGAGAGATCCACTTACCAAACTATGTTTGGACTGACTGTTAGGAAAACACCTTGCCCCAATCAGATTCATTGCACTGGGGTGGGCAATGAGACAGTCCTGTGTTCGCGCTACTGCAATAAGCTTGATCTTTAATAATCTATATACCTTTCCCAACAAATGGAGCCAAGGATCATTTTTATTTAGAGATTTAAGTTGTGGCAGGTCCAAGGCTTCCCTTGAAAAAGAGAAGGGCTAAAGCAGATCCTTTTTCTCAGGCGTCAAACTTCAATTCATGCCCAACTTTGGAAAGCAAATGATCGTAGGCTGAATAATATTTAAACTTGGACCACCTCTTGATGATCAAAAATCTAAACTCATCTCCACAAAGTATACAATCATAGAATCCTAGGGCTGGAGGGAACCTTGGTGGTCTTTAGTCCAACCCCGTGTCATTTCCTCTGAAGGTATAAAGAGGGACTGTTGATCACGTCAATTCCATACCCCTGGGAAGCTTCGGCTGGGGATGAAGTCAACCATAAGTGATCAAAATAGTTCAAAGCACCAACTAGCTGTAGGTCATTGGACAATATTACAACAATGGAAAAATCGGGCTCAACTCAATCTATACAAACAGCTCTTCAACTTATTCAAGAAACAATGAAGAAAACCCAGGAAATAATAGAGAAAAACCATGAGGAATTTAAAAAAGATGGGTGTGCTAAGAGAGGACTTGAGAGAAATGAAAGAAGAAATAGGGAACATCTAACAAGCAACAACTGAGAATCAACAAAAAATCCAAAAGGTAGAAACGAGCTGAACAAATTGATGGGAAACTAGAGAAATTTGAGCAAAGACAAAGGTGACCAACGTACCACAATAAAGGGGAAGAGCATGCCAACAGCGAAGAAGCTCAGCCAGCTCACTGATCCTGCAATGGTGTAAGCGGCAGGGCGTGAGGACTGCATGAACAATTCGGTCGTCAAAATGTTTGTCACACCACCTGAAGGAAGGGGCCCTTGTTAGACAGAGGGAGTGGACATTGCAAAGGACAGGCCAGTTCGACCTTCTGGCAGGCATGATAGGACAGAAAACTACCAGATTATGAGTTTGTCTGTTGGGGGAAGTTGGCTTCAGGTCTATGAAGAAAGATGGATGAAGCTCATTTTTTATTCAGAGCAGCGTAAATAATTTCAGTAGCTGCAATCTTGGTCTCCTTGTTAGAAAAAGTTTTGAATGTATCTTGTAAATCCATCTGGCCAGTGAGCACCTTGGAAGGTCATTCCCTACCCACCTTACAAGCATGCAAAGCAAATGCTTATTATAGTCAGACCAGCATAAATGGATGTATGCAGTACCTCCAGGTCTTAGTTGGCGATTCTAAGACAGATGTGTTATCCAGGCTGAACACCGCCCCCCCCCCCAGGTAACAAGAAATCCTAGTTTGGTCTCCCCCATTTGCAAACATGTCTTCCTTAATGTAGACCTCCTCAGCCCTTCCAGTCAACTGTAGGGCCCTGCAGGCTTGCATGTGTGAATTTCACTGTAATCATAAAGAGGGATACCTGGTCCAAGGCCAAAGCTCAAGATGAAGGCAAATATGCAAGCCATGCTCAGATATGGTGCCCATGCATACATCTGAGGAGAAAGCATAGGACAGCAGGTTACATATTTCCTAACTAGTGAGAAAAGTCTGCGAGCCAAGGGTGCGGGGTGGGGGTGGGTGGCATTGCTAGTGCTATGCAGGTAGTAGGTGATGTTCAGCATTTGGCCTCCTACTGGTCCCGTCGACCAAACTGTCGGCTGACAGGCCCACGGGGGAGGGCCTTCTCTGGCTGCACCGAGGTTGACCAAACTCTGTCGGCTGACAGGCCCACGGGGGAGGGCCTTCTCTGGCTGTACTGACCCTCTGGAATCAACTGCCACTCAGGGATTCGGATTATCCCCGACCTGCTAACCTTTCGCCAAGAGGTGAAAACCTGGCTCTGCCAGCGGGCTTGAGGCTAATAGTTTGACTCCTGTTGATTGTTGTCCTAATTCTAACCCTTACCCTGATGTCTGTATGACTCTATATACTTTATTTTAATGTATTGTTGGTTTATTGTTTTATTGTAGTTGTGTTGTGAGCCGCCCGGAGTCCTTCGGGAGTTGGGCGGCATATAAGAGTGAATAATAAATAAATAAATTTACAGCCACTGCTGCAAAAAGTCCTGCAAGTGGGTGCAGTGAACAATGGGCTGGAAATGGGGAGATTCCCAAATTACCTGGGAGGTCAGGGAGATGGTCAGGAGGATGCACCAAAGCATCATAAGGCAGTAGCCGCCCAGGATCAAAGTTCTCCTCCCCAGGGATTCAACTAGCAAGCCCTGAAGGAGGAGGAGAGTAAAGCCAGTCAGAAAATAACCCCCTTGTGGCAACAGGGAAAGCCTGAACTCTCCTACTTACACAGGTGAGGGCAGTGAGGCATTCACACATCCCTGTACCTAAAACTACATAGGGGATCTTCTTGGAGGGAATCCCTGTCTCTGCAAAGACGTAACTGGCATAAAAGTAAATCTGAAAATACAAAAAGCTCAATGAGGAAGGGAAGACGCAAGAGGATACCCGTTTCGCTTGCCAACAGGGCCACCAGCAGGGAACAGCTGTGTCCCGAGTCCACAGACACAGCTTTGGATTGCAGCTCACCAAAGACCACATCGTGACTAAACTGCACAGCCTCAGCTCTGCATTTGAACTGCTGCCAATGCTCAGGAAGGGATTCAACTCCCACACCTGCTACGTGCCCCCAGTTATCTCGGCCAGAGGTGCTTGGAGAGCAACAGCTGCATTCTCATCCTGCTCTTGGTTCCAAGATGTCGGGGAACCTGCCTGTGGCAAGAGCTGGGTGGTGGCTCCTGCCAAAGGGTGACCTGGCACTCACTGCGTTGATCCCACTGAGCTGCTGGCCCATGGTCAGACAGATGACTGCAATCAGCTGCCAGCGGATGCTACGGTCAGCAAAGAGCTCCCAGGGCTTTTTGGCCTTCTCCCCTCCGAGGGCGAAGTTCTCTCTCTGGATGTCCTCCAGCTCCTTGTGGTAGCGCAGAGGACCGTGGAAGCGCTTCAGTGCTGGGAGGAAAACAGGGTTCAGCCTGGGGGGGGGGGAATTCAGGCCCACCTGAGGCCACTTGGCAGGTCCAGCAGGAGGCAAAGTGTCTGGAACCTCTGACTGAGTTCACCTTCCATGGCTGCTGCTCTCCTCCCCTGGGTGAGGATGGGGATTGATTTGCCCAGAGCCCCCTAGTTTGTCCTGCAGACAAGGGTGAGATTTGGGAGCATTTCTTTGGGGCTAAAACCCCATTGAGAAGGAGGATCTCTGGGCGCATCCTTTCAGGTCAGGGAGCAGCTGCAAGCCAGTTCCCCCTTGGAAGTTCAGGAGGCATGGCTGCCCAAGGCCGCAGCCTACTCTACCTTTGACACCCTTGGCCTCGTCCGCTTGGTCTAGTAATGTAAAACGGGGACTCTCTGGAAACCAGGGAAGGCTCAGGAGTTGGATTATAGCAGGCAGGCCACAGCTGGAGAGCAGGAAGGGCCAGCATTGCTCTCCCCCCAGCAGCTCCCTATGGGAAGCAGCACAAAGGCAGCTCTTCAGGCACCTAGGCAGCCAGCTGCTCCCTACGCTGCGGCCCCAGTGACCCAGAATGCGACACTTACCTTAGACCCATCACTTGTCCGGTCAAAATCCCTCCTGTCAGGAAGATGGAACTGCCCATCATCATGGCCCCTCGAAGGTGTCTGGGGGCAGCTTCACCTATATAGAGAGGCTGCACACAGAGTCCAATGCCTGAAAAAAAGAAGAGGATCTCGGGAACAGTTTTCTCCCATACGTTTCTGAAAGGACCTGTAGCGGAGAGGCTGCGACTGACAGAAGGAAAGCGCCACTGTCCTCAAGGAACTGCATACCTGGTGCAGGTTGGTCTCACATGAAGCACCCAACTCATTAGCTATGGATGGATCTTGGATGCAGTTTTCCAGAGACAAAATCCAATGCTTTACCTGTATTCATTCCGATCAGAAACCTCCCAACAATCAGCAATTCGAAGAGCCCCGTTGGGAAGCTGGCCCCCATCAGGGTAGCAGCAAAGAGGGCAAGGAGGTTATTCACCAGCAGAGTTCCTTTCCTGTTAAAGGAGAAGGGAGAAGAGCCGAGTCACAGAAGAAGGGAACTGAGGAGACCCCAGAACAGGTCTTGGCAGCACACGACAGGCTGTGAGAAGGTCAGACAGCAGAAAAAGCGCCTGGCGCCTCAGGGTTTCCAAAGAGGGAACATTTCCCCCCTGCATGGGCTGATGCATGGCTGCCACCGGGTCAGGCTCCCCACCCCTCCAGTCACAGCACGGAACCCATCCCTGCAATGTCTCCCCCCTCCCACGATGGGTCAGGTCCCAGGGAATGTCAAGTCAGGCCTGCCCACTTCCCTCAACCCTTTGGAGGAGGAGGAACTGCCCAAGAGCAAAGGAAACCTGCCTCTAGGAAGGGTTACGCTCACCTGCCCAGCCAACCGGCCATGATGCCCCCAAGGTGAGCCCCAAAGAACCCGCCTAGGGAAAAAATAGAAGCAATGGTGGACCAGAGAAGAGTCAGCATGCTGGAACTCAGCTTGGTCTGGTAACGGCTCTGCCAGCTATCATTGAGGAACGTGTGGATGTGCTGAAAACCCAAAAGGAGAATAATGTGGGGGGTGGCAACTGTGGTGCTGCCTACCTCCCATCGCCAGTATGGGACAAGCGTCTCAGCCTCCTCAGATGAGGGTTTTGACACAGATACCCTCAATCAGAAACAGAGGAGCACAATTCTTTCGTCAGAAAGAGGCTAAATGAGTGGCTAGGAATCCACCTCTTCCCTTTCTCCTCCATCTTGGAGACCTAACCTCTGAAATGCCCCGCGTGCTGGCTGGGGAATTCTGGGAGTTGGAGCCCCCACATTCTCTAATGGCCGAGGTTGAGAAACACGGAGCTAGAGATGTCTGCAAACACGTTCAGGGAACAGTCAGCTGCGCCAAAGGATCCAGTGTGCTATGCGCCCAGTGGCTAGACAATGGCCATGGATGCCTTGCTTCCTCCAGAGGTCCTGTTTCTGAGGAGGTTCCTCACCTCTCTTCCTGCATTTCCTGGGCTTGCGAGATGCATCTCGCAGAAAGAGCCCCGAGGCAGCTTCTGGATTTCAGTGCCGTTTTGTGAATTATCTGTTTATTAGCCACCTGTCTGAAATGATATAGGGTCTCCTGCTTGAGGAGAGGGTTGGACTAGGAGACTTTCAAGGTCCGGTCCAGCTGTATTACGACTGATCTCCTGAACTGGAGCTCAGCCGCTCAGTCTCCACCTCAATGTGACCTATGCATATGCATGTGTTTAGCGCATGCTGTTGTCCCTCCACGGTTACTTTTGTTTTTAATTGTCTTAGGAAGCATGAAACACTGCATTCAATCAATCTTGCACAGTTTAACTAGTGAGGGAATCAGCTGAGGCAGGAAGAGTCAGCTGCCTTGGCACCAGACCCCTTTGGCTTTGGTGCTCTGATCTTTACTCCAGGGAGGCTTCTCAAGTGGGGCTGAGGCTGGGGGAGTAGGTGTTACTCCAGGATAGGATGGAGTCCCACGGGTTGGCATTTCCCCCCCCCCCAAAATGGCTAGATGAACCAGAATGGGGGACCATAGCAGAAGGGGGGGTCAGTTGCCCCACTAGTGATGCCCACACAGTATTCCTGACAATGTGACAGATATTTGCGCCTAAGCCTTCCGGGACAACATGTCTCTCGCATCCAGGCAGAGCTTCACTTATGTGGGTCCTGGCAGCCATTCCACACCTCCTGCCTTCATCGTCAGGCAAGGGGCCTTGGGCATTTTCAGCCCAACTGGACATGGAGCCTTTTTCAGATAAATCATGGACTATGGGAAGTCTATGCTCGGTTCATGCACCCTTCCACCCTGCTTCCTCTGAATTGGGTAAGTGTGAAGAGAAGAATCTACAGCAGAGGAGCCACAAACAGCCCTTCAAGGTGCTTTGGAGGCCTTACCTGAGTGGGGGCACTGATAAGAGAAACATTGTATCCGTACTGAAAGGTCCCTCCAATGCCAGCTGCACACATGGTGCCAAGGAGGGTCCAGGTCGGGAGCTATAGAAAGAGGAAGTACCAAATGCCATGGTCAAGGAGGGCTGGACTACTGGAAACTGGCAAGCATGAGCACCCTATTCTGGCTCGAACGAAAGTTGTTTGGGTTTGGCAGAACATGAGATTGCCAGACCGTTGAGAGCCGTGGGAGGAGGGAGCGTAACCGGTTTTTAAAATCTGAGCTATTGTTTCCCCCAGCCTAGGAAAACGAATCAGGAGAAGGAAATCACAGCCTGTGGGTGGACCATCAGTAACACCCTCAGGTCTGAACCAATAAGTAGAAAGCTAATAAGAAAGTAACTTTTTAAATACATTATTAAATGCTAAACAACAAATGTCAAAACAGAAACAAGCAAACAGAGCAAATAATAGTGGAAGAAGAGTGGTGGAAGAAGAGTGGTGGTGCAGTCTGTAGAGTACTGAGAGTGTAGCTGCCTACAGTTCGAATCTCACCATGCTCCAGGTCGACTCAGCCTCCCATCCTTTCGAGGTGGGTAAAATGAGAACCCAAAATGCTGGGGGGCAAGATATGTGGATTCTGTAAACCGCTTAGAGGGGGCTGGAAAATGCCTTGATGGGCGGCATATAAATACAGGGCTATTGCTAAGAAGATCATGCTCCCACTCTTTGTAGTCCTTGTTTCCCTACTCAGAGCAACCTTGCCTTTTCATACGTGTGGGAAGCTCCTTTGGCTACTGGGGGAGTTATCGGATGGCAGGTGGAGCAGGCAGTGGAGGCAACCTCCTTTTTACCACCAGCTAGAATATTTTTCGAAGGATAAAAGCCCAGCTGAGAAGGTGGCAGTTAGAGGTATTCCTCCTTGGAAAATCCCAAAGCTTCAGCTGTTCTCAAGAAACACAGACAAACTCATTGTGACATCTTTTCCACCCAGCTAATCCATGGAAAGTGATACAGAAGGAACCCCATGGAGCATTTGCAGAAGCCAAAACAGAAGGCGAGGCCTGCTTCATCATTGCTCTGATAACCAGCAAGCCTTCTACACGGCCCCTGCCCCCCAGCCTTTCAAGGAACCATCTTCCCAAGAGCAGACAACAATCCCATTACACCTGCTTGTAATGATGCAGATGGATTGTCTAGTCACTCGATCTTTCCAGCATCTGTTTTTCTTAATGCAGAGACAATACTTACCCTGCCCCAAAGACCATGAGCACTATTCCTGTCCACCTGGAGGCGCATCTGTGTTCTTTGGCAGGGAGCTGGTAAAAGCAACTGAAGAAATACATGATTGAGGTGAGAGAGAGAGAAAAAGAAAAGACGGTCACCAGATACATCATCCAGGGCTGTAACAGTTCCTTATAAGAAAATGGGGCAGAGGGCATTTATTTATTTATTTACTTACTTACTTAAATTTATAAGCCGCCCAATCTGTAGACTCTGGGTGGCGTACAATAAAACATAATAAATAGTATAAAACAGTATATCAATAAAACCCCTTAAAAACCCTAACACTAAAACTCAGGGAAATTTAACTCCTTCCCCCCGCCCGCAGGAACAACCAGCTTTCCGGAAGGTTAGGAGGTCCGGGATGATGCGGATCCCAGGAGGCAGCTTTTCGGAAGGTTAGGAGGTCCGGGATGATGCAGATCCCAGGAGGCAGTTCGTTCCAGAGGGTGGGAGCTGCGATCGAGAAGGCCCTAGCCCTAGGTGCCGCCAGACGACATTGTCTAACCGGCAGCACCCGGAGCAGGCTGACTCTATGTGATCTAACGGGTCGCTGGGGGGCGAATGGTTGCAGGAGGTGCTCTCTAAGGTAGCCTGTTAACTAGAACAGGATTAGAGAAGGGCAATGAGGATAATCAGCGGTTTATAAGCTAACTCATGTAAGAAAAGATAGAAGAAACAGAAACGTTTTGTTCTGAGAAGAGAAGACTGAAAGCCAGGGTGGCCACAAGATACCAAAGGGGAGGGGGCACAGATAATAATATATCTGTGATGAGATCATGAATACTTGTAGGTAATCACAGGTAATCACAGTTTTCATGGGTTTGCTACAGATGTTACTATGGAGAGGGATATGGTAACACACTTCAGATACCTGAAATAATAGGATCTATATTTTCTCTGATCCCAGAAGTCAGGTCACAGAATAATGAATTTCAGTTATAGGAAGGCTGGTTTCAATTAAGTGTTGAGAAACATTTCCAAATAATGAACAGCACCTAATTGTAGAACCAATTACCCACATAGATTTGATTTTACTGAATGTGTGCAGGTAAAGGCTACACAGCTATTGGTTGTGCATATTTTAATTTGGATTCTTGCACGGGGCAAGAGATTGGACTCAATGACCTAACTGGTTCTTTCCAATTCTGTAATTTAAAGACTTCTTCATGTGTTGCTTCTTCTTAAAAAGTTATAATCTGTGATGATCTCCATATGGTTTCCTTTAGGGTGAGAACTATGCTAAGATTCCCTTAATTATCTATCTGGTTAGATAAATATTTTCCTATGAGCCTTCACCATCTCAAAAAAATTCTCTATTGTATTAACAAGCTATTTGGAGGGTGGAAAGAAGAACAGAAGACATCATTACATGCTAGGAATTATTTTATACTTTTAAGATTACATTATTATTGTGAAACTATTGTTTTCTCTTTCTTGACCCACAAATGTCTTCTAATTGCAAAAATGTAAATTTTCTTTTGCAAAGAAAGTTTTCAAATCGTATTGCAAAACTCTGGAACTGTTCTCTTTTTCTCATGGATTCAAATACTTAAAAAGAAAACAATTTTTCCTTACTTTTTTGCCAGTAATTCTGAAGCCTGCACAATAGTTGTAGGGTTCAACTATTGCTGTGATGAATTTGGACCACCAGGATGGACATTTTTTTTTATCCCAGCTCACATGTTGTTGATCG
Source organism: Aparallactus werneri (assembly GCA_032468035.1). Lineage (NCBI taxonomy): Eukaryota > Metazoa > Chordata > Lepidosauria > Squamata > Lamprophiidae > Aparallactus > Aparallactus werneri. The sequence goes on along the minus strand of JANHFQ010008761.1, from coordinate 6,842 downwards.
GAGAAATGTGTGCTGTGAGCAGCCAAGCTCTATCTTTCCTTTTTTTACTCTCCACTCTTATCCTTCTTTAAAACGTTATGGCATAAAAAAAGGGAAACGAGAGAATAATTCCAGCACCCTTCTCTTCCCAAACACCATTTTCACATTAGGAGGAATGGAAACTTTTGCAGAGAAGAATTAACTTTAATCTATCTGCAGTGTCCCATGGAAACAGCTCTCCCTCCTAAATTTGACTTTAAAGGATTAATTATTCTAACTGAAGTTTACCTATAATGTCTACTTTTTGTTTTGCGTTTATTAATTATTTTCAGTTGTACAATGCCAAGACAGTCTTTAAGTATTAAACATGTTTGCTGCAAATCATTTTTATGTCTTTGTTAAGCCTTTCCCCTCCCTGTTTCCTTGAATCCAGGCACTAGCACTGAAATAGTCTCCTGACAGTTAATACGTTTTGCATTTTGGAAGGCTTTTTGCTATACTGCCAAGGGAGCTGTTTTTTATTTTAAAATGTTTTTGAAGCAATCTTGCTTTAATTAGC
>JANHFQ010008756.1:169691-185686 GCA_032468035.1 Aparallactus werneri | reverse complement strand
AGGACAGGAAGGCCTGGAGGAACATTGTCCATGGGGTCGCGATGAGTCGAACACAACTTCGCAGCTAACAACAACAAAGAGGTCAAATGAACTCCTCCAGCAGAATGCAAAAGGCAGAAATGAAAGCCAAATCCCAAAGACCTGAGCTGTTTCTGTAGTCCTTCAGAGAATTTCCCCTTCACACATGGAAGGGAGCTGAACTTAGCAAACAGTCCTTTTGCTCCATCCACTTAATGATCTGGAAGATCGCTTAATGACTGCAACTGGTAATGCCAGGATTGCAGTTGTTGAGCGAAGCAGTCACATGGGCATCTTTCTTAACAACCACTTTGAGCAGCTTCTAAGATTCCAGTCCCAATTGTAGTAATAAGTCAAAGACTATAGTGTCTGTATTGTGGTGATCAGAACCGGACACAATATTGACTGTTATGGTCTGACCAGTGCAGCATAGAGTAGAACTATCAGTCAGTTCCCATGATCTGAACACTGTGCATATGTAGATGTAGTTCAACATTGCATTACCCAGGGGTGGGTTTCAACCGGTGTAACAACTGGTTCGGTCAGTTTTTGAAAATAAAAAAATAATTTAAAAAATATATTAAAATTTTGGCCCCTCCCACCCGGAAAAACAGCTGAGGTGCACTGCTGCACCATTCAGCTGTGCTGCAAACAGAGTGAATAAAGGTAGCTATAGTGTCTGGGTGGGTGGCAGGGCCCAGCCCCAAAAAAATGTATGCAAAAACCGATCGAACCGGTTCGCTACAACCAGCCCGACCTTAATAAACGGTTCACCTGAACCAGGCCGAACCAGCAGAAACCCATCCCTGGCACTACCTCTTTGGGCAACTGAAACGTACTTAGCATGTTTGCTAAGACTTAACCTGTTGTCAGCAAGACACCCAGATCTTCCTCACAAATATTGACTTTATTTATTCAAACATTTATATCAGCATTCCCCAACATTGTGGCTTGGTGGCTCAATGGATGGGACAGGAGAACCAGGCTGCATAAGTGGTGGGTCAGCTTGCATGCAAGCAGCTCGATTTGCACAAATTGAGTTGCATACATGTGTGTATGCATGCTGGCATGCCACTCGCACAGGTCGAGCTGTGCATGCACGCATGCACACCGGCCTGCTACTCGCAGGACCCAGTTCCAAATAGGCCATGGCCCAGTAGTAAGCTGTGGCCCAGAGGGGTGGGGACCCCTGATTTATATAGCCACCCATCTTTCAACCAATTCTGGGAGGCTCCTAATTAAAAGTACAACTATTGAGCCAAACACAAGCTTGTAGTTGTGCATCTGGGTTTTCCAGCTAGCCTGACATATTTCATAATTGAACTGCATTTATTGGAAAAATGGGAGCAGACAGAAGAGCAAAGCATAAAATTGTACAGTCTGTGCTACTGTGAAATGTTTCTGTTTTCTACATGCCAAGCACCAGGCTCTATCTAATTTTAAATGCTCTCAATAGAAAGTGTATACTACTGGAAGTTTTCATCTGGGGCATTCTTCCCAATGAGCAAGTTGTTATAACATTTTCAGGATACATAGAATATCTGATATAAATGTAATATTATTATGATTCCACCAGCTGTGTGTATTTCAGAAACAATTCACTGTGTGTTTTGTACCCAGAAAATATAAGAGATGTAAAATAGATAAGGAAAGAATCTTGATTAATGCAGCATGTTATCTGATAAGACATACTTGTATCTTGCCTAGACAAGGCTAGCAAAAAACCAGAAAATCAAAGTGTACTTAATGTCTGCTACACTAATGAGATGTTCCCTGAGAAGAAAAGGATAGAAGTTTTCTCCCCATTACCATACCAACAAATATAACTGTTCAGTGTAGAATAGTTCATGCTAGGATTACAACTATCCCTGGTTACTCAACAGGCATGTGGTTCAGCAGGACTTTGATATACATTAACTGGGAGACAGCAGTGCTGAATAAATATCCCCCATTCCTCCACTGGACCCATACCCTCTTTTTTCTCCAGATTCGGATAGAAAATCTTTGTATCATTTTTTAAAAAAAAATAAAAATTGATCTAGTCATAACTGCACAGGCAAAATTATTTTTATTCAGATGCACAAGCGTACCGAGTGTACAATATAGAAAAGACAGTTAGAGGGAAAAAAAACAAATCAACCTTTTTGCTACTTCAACTTCTCTGTAATGTTTATCTATATATAAAAAACAGAGTATGGGTGTGTGGGTGTGTTTGTATGTATGTGCCATATACATTCTTCCACAACTGCATCAATCTCACCCAAACTTGTCACGCAGATAGTTTGGTCTCTGGAGATGAACACTGTGGGGGTCAGGCATGCCATCGAGGGGACTGTGCCCCCTAAAAAATCTGCCAGATTGCCAATCCCCACCAATACTGACTGGCAATGTGTACTACGCTTGTGCAAGAGGCTCTGCAGACTGCATATGTGCAGGGGGCCCTGGAGACTGTGCCGGGGCTAGCGGGGATGGAGGAGAGAGCGCTAGGCCTGCCGAGAGCTGCATGATGACAAAAACCCTGGGTGAAACCAGGTAACAAGCTAATGTTTAATAAAGTTCAAATGGAAATGGTGGCTTCGTCTACCTAAATGCTTACTAGATTTTGATTTTAGAGAGATGGGCTGTAGAAAAAAACAGATTTTGTGTTCCATCTGTAAAAACATTCCATAGATACAAACTGTCATTTGAATTTGAAAAGGGGTAACAGCATATTTTCAGATGTTCAGAATGTGATATATTTTATTTCAGATTGTGAGGTATAGCCTGGGTATGACTCTGGCTTCCTTACTGCTTTTTTAATTAAACGATACTATATTAAAATAAGAAAAGGATTAAAAATTATGGGAAGGAAAGAAATCAAGAGACCAGTCACACATCTTGGAGAAGTGTCTTTTCGGAGATATAAACAGAGCTTTTAAAAATAACATTAATAGCATTCCCAAATCAAAGCAAAGAGTGATCTCTACAATTTTTGGTGGATCCCCATGGAAAATGCCAGGTTGCCCAGCCATAGCATTTTTTTTCAGTTGCCTTTTCTTCAGGCAGGCAAGTTTATTACAGGGTAGCTGAAGTGTTACCAGAGGAACTTGAATAAATGGATCCCTTCCTATATTGAAGGAGGATCTCTTTGCTGATGATACCTCGTGAGACCAAGATCTTGAGGAAGTTGTTCCGGAATTTCTGTCCTATAAAGGCGTATATGATGGGGTTGATACAGCTGTGAGCAACTCCCAAAATCTCAGTACCTAACAACACATCATCAATTCTTTCTCGAACTGAGCAGGTGTCGGTAATGTAGTGAATCCTCAACAAAGTATCAAAGAGGAGGGCAATGTTGTAAGGCAGCCAACAGATCACAAAGACCAGCACTACAGCCAAGATAACTTTCATTGCCTTCTTCTTTTGCTTGTTCCTCATCTGGTAGAGTCTGTACATTGTTATTCCGTAGCAAATTATCATGATACTCAAGGGGAGGAGAAATCCAAATGTCTGAGGTAAAATTCTCAGTACTATCCTCCATTCAGTTGTTTGATTCCCATCAATGTTCTCATAACAAACCCTGTTAGACAAATTTGAGACTTTAAAAGCTTCCCGGAAACTGATCACAGGAAGCGAGAAGAGAAAGGCAGAGAGCCAGATGCCGATGCAGACAAATTTGACCCAGTGCCTCTTCTGAGTGGCTGCCCGAGTAGCATAAACTATTGCCAAATAACGATCAAAACTGATAAAGGCCAATAGGAGGACACCACTGTAGAAGTTGACTTCCTTCAGGACTGAGGCGATTTTGCACATGAAAGTGCCAAAGATCCACTCATGAACTCGATACACAGCCCAGATGGGCAAGGTGACTGCAAAGAGAAGGTCAGCAACAGCCAGGTTCAGGAGATAAACATCAGTAACAGAATGGTTTCCTTTGCTGTAGCTCACCACCAGAATCACCAAGGAGTTGCCCAGAAGGCTCAAAATGCAAACCAGCACATAGATAAATGCTACAATATACTTCACTGTAACTGTTGTATGGTGTGATTTGCAAGGTCCTTCAAATGCACCTAGGAAATCTAAAGTATCATTTACGTAATCAGTATAGTTTTCTAGAATGTCTGAAAACTCAATATCGTCCCAATTGACATTGTATCCTTCCATCTTGGATCTCTTGCTGTAGGCCTGTGTAGAACAGAAAGCAAAGACAGGTCAATGACTTTTTCTAGGCAACAGGCAACCTCCTGATCATAAAGTGATTCTTTAAGACAGGTCACCAACCTTTTTGAGCTCAGGGACCACCAAATTCATACTTTTAAATCCTGGGGACCACCAATATGAATCTACCCCACCGCTCGCTGAAACGCCTGGACTCCCAGTGATGGGATGGGGTCCTTCAGGCACTTGGCTTGGCCACCTGTTTCTGCAACACTCAATTTGGACCTGTTTCCTCTCTCTCTTTCTCTCTCCCTCTCTTCCTCTCTCATCTTTCTCTCTGTGTCTCTCTGTGTCTCTCTCTTTCTCATCTTTCTCTCTCTCATCTCTCTCTCCTCCTCTGTCTCTCATCTCTTTATCCCTCTCTCTGTATCTCTTTCATCTCTTTCTCTCTTTGTATCTCTCTTTCTCTCTCATCTCTCTCCCCTTCTTTCTCTTTCTCTTTGTCTCTCTCTCTTTCTGTCGCTCTCTCTTTCTCTGCCTGCCTGCCTGTCTCTCATCTCTCTATCTGTGTCTGTCTCTCTCATCTCTTTCTCTGTCATCTCTCTCATTTTCTCTCTCTCTCATCCCTCTCTCTCTTTCTCTGTCTGTATCTCTCGCTCTCGTCTTTCTCTCTCTCATTCTGACTAATATGGCCTCCCCACCTACACATGGACACATAAAACAAGAATGCCATGATTGTAAATTTATTAATTATATTCAAGTAAAAGGAGGGGGTGATGCTTAAGTGCAGGAAAAATGGAGGTGACTTCCAAACTGGGGAGAGGCTGCAGAGCTTCGGGCTGAGAATGAACACCCCCCATGAAGCAGAAGCTGCTCCAGTTTTAGCTCAGATAAACACCATTGGGGGGGAGGGCAGAAAGAAGACGGCATGGATGCTCAGCCCATCCATGCCAGAGGAGGCCTGGCAGGCTTTCCCACAGCAGGAGGGAGGGACAACGGTGGGGATGGATCCCCCTCCCCAAGGAAAGGCAGCACATTTGGTAGGCCCTCTGCTCCATTGCCCTCGCTTGCTTTGCCCCCCTCCCCGGGGGTGCCTTGTCAAGGGAGGCACCTCCAGGCCGGTGGTCTTCCCTGCAGGCAGCGCCTGCTGTGCCCTTGACATGACGGTGGCAATCTGCCTACGCTCCTCTGGGCTCAAGCAGCTCAGGTCTCCCACAGTGATAGCGGCTCTGGCCACACCTTCAGGCAGCCTGGCTGGGCTTTTGCTGCCCTCCAGGCTGTCTTTGTTGCCCATGGTCGCAGATTTGGGGAGGGGGAGGCATTTTCTGGCCTCCCTTCCCAGACTCGGCTCTTTCAGACAGGTGGCATTTTCCACTCCGCCCTTTGGACTCCCTTCCTCTCCTGGGGTCACAGTCACACACATACACAATCACCCATGCACAAACCCATCCAGGACTCACTCCGAAAGCCATCCTTACCCCTGGGCCACACTCCCTTGATCAAGGTGGAGCTGGGGGAGCGTTTCGATGTCCCCTCCCCATACAGTGGGGGGAGGGAGGAGACAGGAGTTGCTCCTGTTGCTGCTGTGTTAGCCTTAGGAGCAGGAAAGCTTGCAGCCCTGTGCCTGTGAGGAGCTTCTTTTGGGGGCAGGTTGGCAGGCAATTGCTTGTTTAGGCAATGCAGAGTTCCTATTCCGGCTGCACAGTGCATGTCAAACAAGGCTGCAAGGTGGCCCTAGTCACACGACTGGCCCATTGGTCAGTGGGAACAGCTCCTCCACCCGGGTGCGCCATGGACCACCAAAATTTCCTTGCGGATCACCAGTGATTCCCAGACCATTGGTTGGGGACCTCTGAGTTAAAGAAATATACATTTAAGCCTCAGTAATGTTACCTCTCCTCTCCTCTCTAGTAAAAAACTATTGACAACTGGATACACAGAAAGTATATGTAGCCTCTAGAAAGAAGAAAAGTTAAATGTGGGAGAGATTTTTTCAGAGTTTTGAACAAGCAGAATTAGTTACTTTCTTTATTTTGCAATCCCAACTAGACTATGAAAAACCTCAACTGTTAAATAGCCAAGAAGTAAAAGAAAAAACAGGGATGTATGCACTCATTCTCCTTTTCTTGAGAAAGCAGCTACTTACGCAGAACAATCCTTAATGCAAAGACTACAGTTCCCATCTTTCAAATAACAAGCAGCACGATTGGAATAGAGAACACTTTTTTCTTCCGTATTCACATCCCCTATGTATAAAGACAAGTGTTAAAATATAACAAACATGTTCTAAGTACAAGAACAGCATTTGTTTATGATAAGGTACAGTTGGGTTTAGCACAATCTCTTCTTTTTGAGATACCTTTTATTGTCTACATAAAACTTCAAGTCCACTAATTTCTACCTAGCCTTAAGTCGTAATTGGGGAAAAATCAAGAGAAATGTGTGGCTTGTAAATAATAAAATGTTCTCTATTACATTATATATTATTAATTTTGGTAAGGATCATTTAAATGTAGTTTATATGCATTTAGATATACCAGCATCTCCAATCGTGTTAGCATCTCAGTTAAGACTAGAAAATATATTAGCAGGAATAGACATTACTAAACTCTATGGATCAATGGTTTCACCCGATATGAAATTCAATACTACTCAGAATGAACACATACTAGCTTTCAAAGTACTGTTGAATATTCCTATCCATGTGGTTAAATAATCAATATGGCCTGCCAATTTCCTTATAATTGAATACAAATATCAAATAATATAAGTATATGCATTCAAAAGTGAAGTTTTCTTACATGTTACCTTTGCTGCTTTATACACTGGGTCCCTAAATGATGTTTGTATACAATTTAAAGTAGAATTTATTCAATGAAAGAGACAGAGCTAGTAACTGTTTACCTTATTTTTAATAGGTAGCATGTAAACTTTTGTATCCATTATTCATACATGATTATTAACAAAGAAAAGACCATACGATACCTAAAAAATTATAGTAATACTTTAATTTTATATGATCTTTTCAAACAACTATGTTATAACTATTATTTAAAATTCTTTCTCAGAATATATATTATTAGCATTTTATAAAGACAAAGAAATGCTCTTTAAAATGGTCTTTATGTTACAAAAGGCCTTTTAAATCTTTTTAATTTTTTTTTTCATTTATCTGCTGGATATTAGGGCTTTCACTATGTTCTATCATTCCAGAATGTTGCTTTCTATTTAGAAGGTCACTCACTCACTCACTATCTCTTGTGTTTAGGAAAGGCCATGGACTACAACTACGTAAGTGAAAGGGAGACAAGGCTGAAGTTACAAGGTAATTATATAAGTTTCTGTTCCTCACCTTAGAGTCCATAAGGAACACAGAGGACAGAAATCATCAGAAAATACTTAAAAATGAATAATTCCTATTAAAGCTCTGAGGCTCAGGGCAACAGAAAGGAAAAGAAACAGAAAGTGCTTCACTAGAGCTATCCAACTTCTGACTCCACACAACTTTCATTTCTGCTAGTGGCCAAAAATCTCTCATTGTGACTGCAGCAGATAGCTTTGCTGACATAATAAGTCTAAAGCTTATAATGAAAGAGGTCTCAGAGGCTCCCAGTAACTTAAGACCAGGAAATTATGAAGACCTAAAGTTCTTCTTGTATGTCTACCACAATCTGCCACATTTGGTCTATGTACTCCACGGGCTGCAATTCCAAGAATATGTAGCAAGAGAAAGAATGCTGTTCCATTTTAATCCAGAGGACCATAAAGTACCTCTTATCTACCTAAGAAGCTGGTAAAAAAAACCAAAACCAAAACGCTCAAAGCCAGCTAATGGGATGGAGTTTTTATATTCTGCCATCAGGTACTGTTTAAAATATTCTGGCTGTTCACATTTATGTAGCAGGGTTTTTGTGGGTTTGTTTATGCATTTACACAAACATCTTTGTGGGTTTGTTTTATGCATTTACAATTCAAGCTTGGTTCTAGTTCTATAATCTAAAATATTAGTCACTAACGTAATTTAAAAAAAACAATTCTGGGCAGGACTTAAGTCCAAAGACAATGTGCATTTATATCAATTGGAATTCATCTAGGAACCTGTTTTGAAATATAGTTTTACTCTAAGCCCAGGCCAGAGTCAATCCTGAATTATGTGTCCTAAGCTTCTGCTTGCCTCTTGACCAAATTAAAGATAGTGGCCCACACACTTTACTACCCCATCGCTGTTTCAACAGATTCAAATCTCACCTGTCAGGGAATCTCTCCTCCTCAGTTTCACCCACCCATAAAATGGGTGAAGTAATTACTCAAGAGATGTTTTGAGAGAATCCCTAAAGGCCCTTCGTGATTTTGCAAATTAAATGTGGAATGTAAACGTAAATAATGCCACCCCATCCACACACACACCCGGCTGTGGCTTTGAAGCCCAGCCGGACTCTCCAACCCCATCTTACAACTTATTTACAACACGAAAGAAGTAAATAGAGTCAGACTTGGGGAATAAGCCGGAACCAAGCAAGGAGCGACCCGATGACTGAAAGTAAAAAACAAAACAAAACCCTTCTTTCAATGCCTATCGAAGGGTTTATAAAGAGGCAATGAGGCGACTGCCTCAGAGTCCTAACCCGAGGTCTCTCGTCCCGGACTTCCCGCCCCGGACAACCGAGCGAGGCCTTTGCGGGGGCTTCGCGCTCCACGCCAGTACCTGCCGCTTCCAGCAATTCCAGAGCTCGGCCGTAGAGCGCAGCCGCCTGGCCGTATTGCCCATTGCGGAACTGTTCGTTGCCCGCTTGCTTAAGGTCGGCGATCCGCGACGCAGGAGCCATGAACTCGGGGCGAGGGAGGTCTGAAAAAGCCGGCACCGGCTGGCGGCGTAGAAACCAGGAGACGCTTTACTTCCTCTGTGCTCGATTTAATTAGGGGCGGAGCAAGCGGCCTAGGCCCCGCCTCCTTCCTTTAGAAGACGCCCGTGCACCGGAGGTCCAGCGCTGCAATCCTTGCATGGTTGGTTAGGAAGTCAGGTGAGGGGGGGGGGCGGCGTTGCAGGCGGGGGGAGGGAGAGGAATGAAGCTGCCTGTTTAGACTACGGGCACTGTATTTACATTGGGAGTTGAACCCAAAGGAGTATTTCGAGCTCCTTCTGTGGGAGGAAACCTCTGTCAATAAATTTATAAGCAGTAATCTCCCATCAAACTGCACAGAAATGAATTGAACAGGAAACTGAAGTTTCGGTAAGAAAGAGAGAAAGCAGATGTTAAACTTCAGTCTCTCTCTCTGTGGCAATGACTTTCCAACAGATAGTGACGTTTGTATTATATTAAAAAGTGGGAAGAGACATACGGTTTTTCCCCCTAGCAAGGTTTGGCAAAGGCATATAATAAAGTATCCATGGGGTGGGAATCTAGAACAATGCAAATTCTGGCCCACGATAGAATGCTTTTCTATTGAAAAGGAAGTGGATGCTGCACAGAAGATTAAACCATGAGGGACCTTACAACAGGGATCCACAAATTACAGTGGTCCCACTGAAATTCGTTACACTACTGAAATGTATAATGCAACAGAAGGGAGGATTATTACATATATGATAATATGAGCTCTATTTAATTGCAATTACGGTAGATTTATATATAAGAATACCCATTTGTGACACACAGCCCCAATTCATCACTGAAAGATGTCTGCGGACTACACACAGCCTCCTAGTGGCCCTCATAGCCTTTTCTAAATCTCAAAATCCCCTTTTTAATATTTTTTAAAAATCAGAATCGTAACATTGAATAGGTCATTGAACAGGTCATTTAGACCAGGACTCTTCATGATATACCATTCTTAAAAGCAAATGAGTGTCTTAACCTTTGCAGGCAGTTAAGGTACTCATTTTATTTTTTTAAAAGTCCCAGCAAAGCTGAATTTTTCCAGTTAATACATACTCATTTTGGCCTTTATTTTTTTCTCAAACCTACAAAACAAATAGAACAATCTTAACCGATTACCTCTCCCCACTCTTGCATAATTGGCTAACAGATTGTTAATAAGCTTTATGTCACAGATAATTTAGTTGTCTGATGGAATTTAAAATGTCAAATACTTTCTTGGGAGTTGCTAGAATTGCCCCCAGTAAGGACATTCTGCTTAAGCCAGTGCATGCTGTGATATATAAATAATCCCCAATTCTCTGTATTGTTTTAACAATTATAACGCAATTCACTTAATTCAAAGGAGCTTTCTTCCAAGTAAATGGATTGAAAACTGAATCCAGATAGTAACAATCCCAAATAATCAACCCTGACTGCTCCTTAGAAGGCCAGATCCTGAAGATGAAACTTAATTACTTTGGCCACCAAATGAGAAGGAAGGACTCACTGGAGAAGAGCCTAATGCTGGGAAAGATTGAGGGCAAAAGAAGGGGGTGAAAGAGGATGAGGTGGCTGGATGGAGTCACTGAAGCAGTCCGTGCGAGCTTAAATGGACTGGGGGGGGGATGGTGGAGGACAGGAAGGCCTGGAGGAACATTGTCCATGGGGTCGTGATGGGTCGAACACGACTTCAAATTCTAATCCTGAACATTCACAAGTAACCCTAAGTATAAGATTGCAATCCCGTGTAAATTAAATTCCCACTGTACAGTATCTAACATGTATTTGAATAAGAGTAAACTCAAATGTTTTTTCTAGCTTAAAAGGTTATTTTGGGCCTTACTGTGAATGTGCTGACTTAATTTTCTGGTTTTGTACATTGCATTGAAATATAACACCACAAAACTTGGCTTTTTGTGGCAAGCGTAATGGATGTCAACCTGTGCTCAGGGGCTTGCTATAGCTAATGGCTGCCCTGCACTGGGATGCTTCTTTCCATATTTTTTTTCAAAAATTGTTAAAATCATAGGGGATTACTGTACCTGCTCCTCCTTTTTTAAACTTCCCGCCTGAAATCTTGCAAGATACCAGTTTCAGGATATCTCAGTCCTTTTTTAAAAAAGAAACAAACTTTTATTTACTTTTGTGGTGCTATGGATACATCCTGGGCACCAAGAAAACGAACTAGCGGGTAATAAGAAAACGATACATCCTGGGCACCAAGAAAACGAACTAGCGGGTAATTAATGAAAGGTGTCAATTCCGCCAGGGTGATTGGGGGAAAAAATCTGTTAATGTAACGTGTGAACCCAACCTTTCCAAAGTTTAATGGGTTTCCCACACACCTTACTGAAACTTCGGGAAGGCGCGTGTCCACCACGCCCTCCCCGGTGAATAAACGAGAAATAAAAAGAGGGACGCGAATCCCCCCCGTAGCCACGCCCTCCAAAGCCAGGAGAGAATTGGCGCGGACCACGTGGGTCGGGCTGTGAATTTCATCCCCCCCCCCACCGCGCTATCGTCCGTCAGTCCCAGCTGCCGGGTGGGCGGGGTCCGTATTTGGCTTCGCTTTTTGCAGAGGCCGGCGGGCGTCGTCTCGATAGGCTGCTCCGAGGCGGAAGTGCAAGCCGCTTGTTTGGGAGGCGGGGCCGCTCCTTTAGTCGGAGCGAGTAAGAAGAGCTGCGAGAAAGCGGGCGGGATGGAGTGCCGGTGACTGCCGCCTCTCTTTGATTCTCCGCATCTTCCCGGCTCTGTCTACCGGCCGCCGCCGCCGCTGCTGCTCCTCCTTGCGACCATGGAGACCGTGCAGTTGCGCCACCCGCGCCGGTGAGAAGCCGGACATGGGGGCCCCCTTAGAGAAAAGGGCGTGACCGCGCGATGAGGAGCATGGTGGAAGAATCCTCGAGGGCAGAGCGGGGCGTGGGTGGGTGGGCGCAGACTGCGCTTTTTCCTTGCCTCTGAGACCGGCTCTTGGGTCTTCTCTGCAGAGGAAGCTCTGACCCTCCTCCGCTGCCTTTCGCTGGTCCCGCTTCGCCTGCACCTTGTGCTCAAGGACAGGCGTCTTTCTGCAATTCTTTGTCTCAAAACTGGGTGCCCGGCTCGTTCCCTATTGGTGGAGTCGGCTCTGCGTTTTGCAGCTGTTTGCCTTTTCGGGCTGCGGTAGTCCAACTATTTCTCTGGATTTAAGTTCCACCTGAAATCTCTAGCTGGCCATTTTGGGTCACCTTATATATGAATTTTGAGCATCTGCTTTCCTCAGTCGTGTTGTTCTTTTTCACAGTAAAAAACGGAGCAGAAATGCAGCGGTACCGTTATTGTTTTAAAACTTGCATCTCGGTATCAAAAGATACGAACTTGTCATCTCAAGGGAGGCAGGCCTAGGGTGAAATCCCATATTGGTTATTTTAGTTAGTTTCCCAAAGATTGAGATAATTGTCTCTGCCTGGGCCTAAGCATTTCTGCCTGAGCATTTGAAACAGGGCTTCCTACAGTTCAGGTTGGTTTCCAAGATTTTGGGTTAACCCATCAGCAGAAGACTAGAGAAGTGAGTAGTAAAAGTTTTGTTTTATGAATTTGGAAGGCTTTCCAAGTAATGAAATAGCTTTTCTGTAGGAGGTAAAAGCATAAAAAAATAAAAAATATATTATGGGCTCTTGTGTATACATTTTGATGTACTTTGGACATTTTAGACGCCGTCTACAGAGGAAGTTGGTATCTTTAGTTACCAAAGCTCATTGCTTAAAAACATGGTAAGGGGAAGTGAATATGTAAAGGAGCACCCAGTGTCTTAAAATGCATAAAGGGAAGTTCAAAAATGTCAAAACCCTGAAATGCTGGCAATACATTTCTTGTGCAGTTTTAATTGTTTAAACAATGCCTTAAACATTGTAAGTATTAACAATTCCTGTATATGTAGATTGCAAATTACATAATTTACTGATTATAGATTTTTATCCCACTTTTTAAAAAAAATCTTGCACAATACTCCTTGATATTAACTCACATAGTCATGTATATGGTTGCCGTTCAGCTGTATATTTTAGGTATGAAATTATAAAAAATCCCTTTGAAAGCAGGCATAAAGTTTGTATGAATATCTTTAAAGTAAAACAGTAAATATTATATTGAAAAAAGAACTGTTTTTACTGCCTGCCTTGTTTAGTGACTGCAATTACAATGGGGTGAAAAAGTAACTTTGCAACCAATCCTAACATTTACAACCTTTGGATGCCTGTAAAGCAAAGGAAAACTGAAAAAAGATAAACTTGTAATATTGCACTTAGCAATTTATTTTTATTATTACTATTTTGTAATATAAGTTCTATGAAATCAAGCGGCCTCTAAATTGGATGGATGGATGGACCAACATAAATTGGAGTTGCAACTCAGTATCTGGAGAACAAAAATATAGTATAGGTAGTCCACAACTTACGACCACAAATGAGTGCAAAAATTCTGTTGCTGAGATAGTTAAGTGAGTTTTGCCCCATTTTATGACTTTTCTTGCCACAGTTGTTAAGTGAATCACTGCTGTTAGCAATACGGTTTTTAAATGAGTCTGGTTTTCCCATTGACTTTGCTTGTCAGAAGGTCACAAAAGATGACACCTGACCCCAGGACACTGTGCAATCATAAATATGAACCAATTGTGAAGCACTCAAATTTTGGTCATGTGGCCAAATTTTGCCATGGTTGTAAGTGTGAAGAACAATCATAAGTCACTTTTTTCACACCCGTTGTAACTTTGAACTGCTGTATATGGAAGACTGATTCATAAAAGAATACTGGCTATTTTTTAAATATTCCTCAACATCCAATGGTACTGGAGCCTGCCCATTGTGGTTGTATCTCATGTGACCCTCATAAAACAGGTTGGACATGTGATGGGCCCAATTTTACAATGCTGCAGTCATAAGTATGAATGCCTGAATCATAAGTACAATCACCCCAATCATTAGGCGAACACCATAGTCACAAGGGCAAACCCAATGTTTGCAATAGGCATGGTTTTGCTGAAAACCAGAAGTGCTGAGTGTCAGGGAAAACCATTATAAAATGTGGTCACATGACTACAGGATGCTGCACATGGGTATAAATGCATCCATGTTGGCAAGCACCCAAAGTATGGTCACATGACTGCAGCGATGGGCCCAGCCGTCAGAATTTGCATCCAGGTTGTCAGTTCCCTTTTTTAGGTATTTATTTAATTGGACTTGGTAGGTTGTAATTTACAGATTACAGATTAACAGAGTTGGGAGGGACCTGGTAGGTCATCTAGTTCAACCCCCCGCCCAACCAGGAGACCCTACAACATTTCCGAGAGATGGCAGTCCAAACTCTTCTTGAAAGCCTTGAGTGATGAAGCTCCCACAACTTCTGAAGGCAACTTCTGTTCCACTGGTTGACTGCTCTCACTGTCAGAAAATTTCTCCTTATTTCTAGGTTGAATTTCCTTGTTCAGTTATTATTCCTTGTCTGGCCTTTGAGTCCCTTGGAAAATAGCTCGACCCCCTCCTCTCTGTGGCAGCCCCTCAAATACTGGAAGACTGCTATCATGTCTCCCCTGGTCCTTGTCTTCACTAGACTAGCCAGGCCCAGTTCCTGCAACCATTCAACATATGTTTTAGCCTCCAGTCACCTAAACCTCTTGGTTGCTCTTCTCTGCACTTTTTCTAGAATCTCAACAGTTTTTTTTTATAGTGTGGTGACCAAAACTGGATGCAGTAATCTAGGTGTGGGCTTAAACACCTCTGACAGGCCCCCAAATTACACTGCAAAAAAACCTTAGTGTGTTCCTTTTGCTAAAGGTTGGCAAACATCATATGCTCCCATTAGCAGGGACATTTCCAATGCTGTGATATTTATACAGTACTTATTGCAATTCTCTAAATACCATTCTATTTGTGTGCATGGCTATAGTTTTATCCTACTGCGCTTGAATGGATAGCAAATATTTGACAGCGAAACTGACGTTGAAAATATAAGCGCTTCATATTTTCCAACAGACTCCGGGATTGGCTACAGCTGCAAACCCTATAAATATGTACTTGAAATAAATTCTATTAAATTAGTGGGGATTAAATCCAAGTAAATAAAGCTCTGACCATCCAGTGTAGTTTCTCGCTATTTCCAAATTCTCCTCTTTGCTTGGCTGCAAAAGGCCTGCTTATCTTGCTTATAACTGGACTTGCAAATTTACTGCTAGGTCCCGAATATTGACATTCTGAATATTTAAACTCTCAGAACAGTTTTTTTTTAAAGGTTGTTTATAAAGGGCCATCAACAAACAAGGCTTCTTGCAAACACGAATAAGCAAAGAAACAAGAAGATCAGTCTGTCTCTTCAGTTATTTTTCAATTTGAAAATCTGCTGGTCTGAAAAATAGCAGCACGATAACGTTGAAGACAGTTTGAATCTTTGAATTCCAAACTACAGGAAGTCCTCAACTTACAGCAGTTTGCTTAGTGACCGTTTGAAGTTACAACGAAGTGACTTATGACCATTTTTCACACTTATGATTGTTGCACCATCCCCATGGTCATATGACCAAAATTCAGACGCTTGACAACTGTTTCATTTTTATCATGGTAGGAGCATCCTGGAGTCATATGATTACCTTTTGCGACCTTCTGACAAGCAAAGTTGTTCAGAGAGTGACATGTAGAGGTCTGGACTGCAACGATTCATTGTAGCAAAATAAAACACGGAGGCAGTTCTAATAATAAAAGATCAATTTACTGGAGAAAATAAAAACAATATCTAACTACATTCTATATCAGAATAGATAGAAAACACTTCTGCTCAGACTGAAAATCCAATACAAAAGAGATAGGGGGAAAAGGAGGAGCTTTCCAGCGGAAATAAACTCTCCCCACAGGAATGCAATTAAGAATGTAAACACTGAACACATGTAAGATTATTGCCATAACGACAGAGCATTCAGAGAGACCCCATCTATGCAAGTTCTATGCAAGTTCACTT
>JANHFQ010008756.1:92323-103816 GCA_032468035.1 Aparallactus werneri | reverse complement strand
CCTCTGATTGGCCGAACACATAGCCACGCCTACCAAGCCATGCCCACAGAACCGGTAGGGGAAATTTTTGAATCCCACCACTGCCCGGGGCTACCAAGACTGTTTTCTAAACACATGTGATATTATTGATAAGACCCATATAAAAGGCAGAGGAGATACCTCACAGAACACAGATGTCTGTTCACAGATACAGGTGTCTGTTCTGTCTGCAATTAGATCCAGGTCTCAGTTTAAAAAACCTTGACCTGCTTGAAAAAACAAGTTTGGAGCATGAAACCTTGCCTGATAATGGTAGGCATAACAAAATACCGATAAGCCATGTAGCCAAGGGATACTTGCAAAAAAGAAAACTAGACAATCCAGAATTAGGTATTATAATTATGACCAAGAAGCTTCCCTTTCCTCAAAACTAGCTATGCATAAAAGAGTTGACCTGCAGGTGGAATTTCCTTCCATTCATGCAAATTAAACAGTTAATGGATACATGATTTTCTGGGTAAATGCGGGTATGTACATATTCATTATTTCCAGTGCTTGGACTTCAGTAGGATGTAACTATTTGTGTTTGTTTATGTACACTCAGCCTTGGAGCTCAAAGCTTTTACTCCGAAGGAGAAAAGCCAAAGCAATTTTCATCACTCTTACAAAGAAGAATGGCTATCCATTCTGTACTGCAGTGCTCACCCTGATCACTTCTAACTTGCTTTTCTCGTTTGGGGATGGTTTCCGAATCATTAGCTACTTGTGGTCATCAATATTGTAGCTTAATGCAATTTTTGGCAACTTGGAACAAGAATGCTTACATTCATTTTGACTTTTCTCACTTTCTCCATCCATTTAGCATTCACAGGTCTTGGAGACAGATACATTAGTTTTCCATATTTGCTTGCTATCATCTGGTGAAAAAAGGCCTGCCCTAATCATTAAATGAAGGAGTACATTTTCTGCTACCTATTGCCCCCAAGCTGTGTTGTGCATTTGGCTCCCAGCTGGGATTCTGAATATATTTTGATTGCATTGAATATATTTTGACAGGGGGGTGGGGGTGGGATGGGAGGGTAGCATATTGGTCAAGATGATCCACTATTGCCACTCTCTCTCCTCCCTTCCATTTGCTTTTCTCTTTCTTAATGATAACTTGTAACTCTAAGTTCAGAAAGTGTATACTAGTAGCAGCTGAAATTTCCAACAGCGAGAATCCATGGACAGGACACTAAATCAGGGGTCTCCAACCTTGGCAACTTTAAGTCTGGAGGACTTCAACTCCCAGAATTCCCCAGCCAGCAAATTTTGGCATAGGTTTCTGCTAAAAGCAGATCTTCAAATTAGCAGTGGCTAAGAATCATCCACTCAAATTCCAATATGTATTTGTTACTACTACCCAAGTAGTAACATAGACATTTCTCTGAATTTGTTCTTCCCACTTCTCCCTTTCATTTTTATTCCCAGCTTCCGCCTGGTTCAGGTTGTTACCTTTGTCACAAAATAGATTTGTTCTCACCTATGCTTAGCCTGTAGTGCTTTAATTTAAACAAGGTAGATCTTGTAGCTGTACATATTACAGTTAAAATTCAGTCCTGGATCTTTCTCCAGCATTTTCTGGTTGCTAGCCAGTAGCCAGTTCCCTGATAAAACAGCAGTGTTTCTCAACCTTAGCAACTTTTAAGATATCTAGACTTCAACTCCCAGATTTCTCCAGAATACCTCCCTCCCATGTTCTCACAAACTGGATCCATTGTTGATTCCAATTCCTGCTCT
The DNA here is from genome assembly GCA_032468035.1 of Aparallactus werneri. Classification (NCBI taxonomy): domain Eukaryota; kingdom Metazoa; phylum Chordata; class Lepidosauria; order Squamata; family Lamprophiidae; genus Aparallactus; species Aparallactus werneri. The sequence goes on along the minus strand of JANHFQ010008756.1, from coordinate 102,058 downwards.
TGAAATTTGCTAATTCTTTATATTACCTGTGTTCCTTGCCTAATGGATTTGCAATATTTCCAGAGATGTCCTGTTTTTCATTTTTAAGTTGAGTTGGCATTGGCAGAGCATTGTTAGTAAATGCAAAGGGAGCTCTGGGAAAAGCTTTCCTGAGTCAAAAACCAGCTCGCTTGAACAACACAGTCCCACAGGTTGTCCTTAGTAACTCAGAAAGTTCCTAAAAGAGGCATGGAGACCATAGCTATTCCTTTAGTCATCATCGTGATCCAGAAGCCTATCAAAAGAAAGCACTTTCTTTTAAGATGGTAATAACGCAAGTGCCTTTGGCCCCTCACCAGAGGAAGACTGACCCAAAGCAAGTTCAGTATTTTAAAAATGTGGAAGAATTCACATTTTTAAAATTGAAGGCAGAAAAAAACACAAACATTTCTAATTTATTCCCAGGAGTTATTTCAGTATTTTTCATTCTGTCCCATTTACTGGGCCATTGATTTCATTAGGAAAAGAAAATAACAAAGAAATAAATCATAGTGAGTGGTTAAAAAAAAGAGCTGAGAGATGCTCAGATATGTATACTACTCCTGGGCTTCTCAGAGCCTTATAAAGGCTCTAAGAGAGATGTCTGTAAGTCATCAATATAAGGGGCGAAACTTTTTCTTACAATTAAGTAAAAATAGAAAGCAATGCCACGCATAAAATGCCATCTATGCCATTCAAAGCAATCAGGGCAATAGACATCTCCCCAAAATCATTTCTATCCAAAGAGTTCAATTTAGGGAAACATTTACTGCTTTGCTTGGAAATAGTGATCCTTCTCTCCCCAACCCTGATCAACACTCATCACAGTCTCATACATCTCCACTTCTCACCCACTCATCATCTTTCCAGTAACTTAACTAGCTCTTCTCCAGTTACTACCGTTAAAAGAAACTTTTTTTTGTCATTTGCAACATGACAGCAACCATAAAGAAAAAAAACAAAGACAGCTATGTATGAAGGACCAACTCATTCCCAGTTTACAAAAGTATCTCTGCCCAGTTGCCTGGAGACAATTCTTAATTGCTATAGGTAACAAGGTTATTTAATGCTTCTGAGCAGGTAGAGGACAGAAGTGATGAGTAGAAAAATATTGTCTTGCCTCAGATCATGCTGTGTTGCATGAGAATGGCACAAAAATCTAGTTAAAAGTCACATCCGTTGCCATTTACCTTTGGGAAGTTGAAAGGTAATTGATTTGGGACTTTCTATATGGCATTTAAAATTATCCAAAACAGGGAGAATTGTTGCATTGGAAATAGTACAGATACTTCTAGAAGAATCCAGTATTAATATAATGAGGGAGCAACTAGGTATCATGGATTATCCAATTATACTGTGAATTGATAGTGGCGAGGGTTTGTATTTGGGATCATCACTTGAGTCATTAGGAAAGGTTGTATGGACTCCCTCAATATCAAAAGAGACTCCATGAAGACTAAAATATCTACGGCTCTCCATCTTGTTTATTTAGAGGCAGAAGAAGCTGCCTTACACTGAAGCACACTGTTGATTGATCCAGATTATATTATTACTACTGTTGAGACCTTCCCTATCACTGTAAGAAATTAGCAAAGTTTGTGCCTGGGATGTCTACTTGCAAAATGTGTTTTTCACTAAACTAAGCACCATCAGCAGTGCCTGGAGATTAGGAGAATAGTGGACATGGCTTCTTTAAATCAGGGCACCACCAAGCAAAAAGACAATATCCTAAGTGAGCATCTAAATTTTTGCCAATAGAAATAGTTTTATTTTGTTTTGAAAAGAAGTTAGCATTAGATGTGGATCGCAGAAGCCATTATGCAATCTGTCCTTTTATAAACAACAGTCCAAAGCTTTGGTGAATCATGATAATATGATTATTGTTCATCCAGGCTTACTCAAACATTTCAACCAGATAGGAGGAAAAGAAAAATATTTTTTTTCCTCTGCTAAACAAAGGTTTTGTCTGCTTTCTTTCAGAGGTTGAACAATCCAAGGCAGAAGCCTGGGGCAAAGTAACTATATGGCTTCCCCAGGGACATATCAGGAGGGACTTGTCTTTCCCAATCAATGAATTGTGTTGATCTACACCTCCACAAAAATTCTGAAGTTTTGGTTAGCAGAAAAAGATGGGGTTGCAACTGCACTGCTAGGTGAAAAGCAGAAAAGAGAATAGCATCACATAATAAAACCATCCTATGCTTTGTTGAACAACAGGGAGATATTTTTGTGGCGTAACCATGAAAAGACAAAGCTCATAACAAATTAACAAAAAGCCAATTTAGGTGAACTTTCAATTTAGATAAAAGATCCGCCTATGCCAGTATTCTGTTTCACACAGCATCCCACACCCTGGAGGCTCACAAGCAAGAGAGGGAAGTGATGGTTTTCAGTTGTTGCTCCTCAGAACATGGGATTGTAATAATCATGCTTGTGATTTACAGTGTAGAACGCCAACATTAACAGAACCAATAAGTCTGCTTGTAATGTAATAGCAAAGTTGCTGAAACCTATTTGCATATGCTATAATATTGGGTAGCATAAATCATACTTGAAATTATTCCCTTATAGAGTTCTGCAGCTGCTATTTTTAATTCTTGCTTAATTGTTTTATTATTTCATGATTCAATTGAAAGCTCTGGTTGTGTCCTTTACAGCTGAATGGTCCTTTCCCAAAGAACTTGCTATCAGATCCTGATGGCAGATTGGGTTAAATAATAGGACACTTGTAGTAGCATCCACGATTTGAAACAGCTTCTCAAGTGGGTTTTGCATGACTGGGTTATTTATAGATAAAAGCATAAAAATATATTGAAACCAAGTTCAGGAAGATGGGAACCAAGTAAAAACCAAAATAAAATTAATATCAAGTTCAGGAAGATGGGAACCAAGTAAAAACCAAGATAAAATAATTAAAAGTTAAAAATTAAAATTGCTTTTAACTTTATTGCAGATCCATCTGGCTTTGTAAATTAATGGCTCTTTCTCTTGATTTTAATGGTTTTGTTCTAATCATGGTTTTATTATTCAATTAGGTTTTGATGGATATCTCAACTGTGTTTTTACAGGCAGACAAGAGATAACATATTAAATAAATGAGTATAATTGCTTTGCCTGCACTTGGGAGGTCACAGAAAGTGGTCTTAGAAATTGATAATCGAACTTAACTTCCACCATGAGAATACCAAAGAATGTTGGGATGAAGAATTGTTTTATGTAAAGATTTGGGAACAATAGTTTCATAGTTTTATTGCTATAGTAACATTAACAAATAAATGCAAAAAATAATTGAAAAACTCAGAAAGAATAGCAGAAAAAAAGTAAATTATAGAGGGGAGCCAGCACAGGCAAATTTTTAACTAGTTAATTCTGTTTGCTGTGGTGATGGTGATGGCTTCTAATCGCTCAGGAGAAAATTATAATGACCATATTATGACTTACAGTTCTGTTGGATTATATTTATGTAATTTGCCTTTGACACCCAAGGGGATCAGATTTATTCACACACTGCAGGTACTATGCAGGTGTCTGTGACTTATCCCATGAGATTTGAGTAATGAGGACTGTGCTATTTGGGACACAATGATTATGAGACGCACTACTTACGTTACTATCTTGCTGGTTCCCCTTATTCAGGGTGGGAAACCACAACCATGTATTTCTGGTAACAAAGGTCCTGAACTATGGAGGACCTGGTGTGTTAAGGACTTTGGAGACTGAAGAGGCAAATTGAATGAGGAAAGTAATGTGTGATTTTGATCAACTATGCAATTTTTAAAGTTATCATAGCAAAGCTGCTAAAAAGTTTAAATGTGGTTCTGCTGCAAATTTAGCACGAGATAAAGCAACAATATTATTGAGCTGGGTACAGATGTAGTTATAAAGAGAGTATACCCACTGAACGTGAAATTGATGTTGGATCCAACCCTTTATGGGTTCACATATTGGGCCTGCCAGGCAGCTGGCAGTTAGCTACACAAATTGTGGCACTTTACTCACTATGCCACTCCATCTAGTTCAAAAGAACTAGATTCTCCTCCTGTCCAAATTTAAACAGCCCCGAAGAACAGGGCCTAAGGATGCCTTAAGGCTGCCCAATTGAGAAGTATGGATAAGATGAAAACAATATTAAATGAACATGGCAAAAAAAGACAGACTGCTATGGCAAGTTAATAATGTGGTTAGGTGCAAGTGAAGAAAGGCTCTTAGACTGATACTTACAGTATATTCACTGGTGAACACTTTTTCAATGTAGCACTAGCAGACTTATATATCACTTCACAGTGCTTTACAGCCCTTTCTAAGTGGTTTAGAATTAGCATATTGCTCCCAACAATCTGGGTCCTCATTTTACCAATCTCAGAAGGATGGAAGGCTGAACCAACCTTGAGCCGGTCAGGATCATACTGCTGGCAGTCAGGAGAATTAGTCTGCAATACTGCATTCTAACCACTGCATTACCATGGCTCTTTGAGTAACTCCAAGTGTAATTCCTCACTTGGGCTTATCCTTGGCAACTCTATCCAGCCTACGTTTGTGTACCTTTAACTAAAGACTTCTTTCCTGGCAAAAGTTTCTGTCATGGTCCCATTGGATCCCAGTTTGGAAGAGGAGTTGGAACTGGGACATCCAATGGGGATGGCACATCTCCCCAGGAATGTCTGGAGAGTCCAGAGGCTGAAGACGATGCTGTCCCAGAGTCCTCCAGCATTGGGGGAGATGGTCAACCGGAAGGGGAGCTGCCTGCCCTCACAGAGGGGAGGATTGGCTGCAGACAGGCAGTGGTGATGACAGACAGCAAATCCCCTCTGATGAGGATCAGCTGCCTCCCCCAATCAATCCAAGGGATGGAGAGTGGAACAGAGGGAAGCTGAGAGGTCTGTGAGGCTGCTCGTGAGGAGGCTGCCCTGCCCCTTCTCACAAGGAACATCTGGCTTGAGCTGATTTAATCAGGCTTGGGGAGGGTCTTCGCTGTGAATAATTGTTTTGTTTTGGCATGGACTTTCCCAACCTTTGTAACCTCTGCTTCAGATCATGTTTTTGTACTGTGGTCTCTGATCTTGCCTTGTGGACCTTAAACCTTATGACTTATGGACCTTCCCTTGTGGACATTGCATCTTTCTTTTTGGATTATGGACTTCCTCCTCAGCTTCTGAAGCAGCTCTGGGGACTATTGGCTTTAATTTGTGGGACTGTGTTGCATTGTCTATGGGAAAGTTTGTGGTGTAGCTTTATCGGTCCTTGTAGGGCCATTTGTTGTGGGATAGCAGTGTAATAAAGGACTTTATTGAAGCCTGCATCTGTCTAGGCGACCTGGGTTATTATATCAGTTTCACATTGATTTTGTTGCTGGCATTTCTCATACAGTTTAATCTGTTCATGTTAACATTGTTAAATAGTGGCTTTCCTTTAGTGAAATATATTGAATTAAATAATGACTAATTCTAAATTAAAAATGTGTTGAAAGATGATTTTGCTGGAAATATTGTGACTGAGACACAGATGGATCAAATATGAAAACAAAAACTGATATATTACAAAGCAGTGAGACTGAAACAGAAACTTACCTGCCAACAGACTGACTTAATTTTATTGCTGAATTGCTTTTCCTAAAGTATTCCACACATTTATACAATTATTTTTAAACCAACATGGCACCCAGTGAAAAATTGCACTGGGTACAGAAAGGTATCTTTAAAGTACAATTATTGTCAGTGCTCAGTAATATAGCTAGCCCCTAACTTACAACTACAATGGAGTCTGCCAATTATGATCATGTCATGATGGTTGTAAAACAGGTAATTATGTGACTATTTTGCAGCCATTTTTGTGGTAGTTGTTAAATGAATGCTACAGCTGTTAAACAGACCTATTATTCACTATAGGGCATTTTTGCCAAAAACTGGACGTGTATGCCATTTTTTTGACAAAACATCATAAATTGTGGTCACGTGATTGTGGGATGCTGCAAACAACTGGAAATGTGGACTGGTTGCCAAATGAAGGTGCGTGACCATGGGGGGGGGGAGAGTTGTTGGACCTCCTGAACCATATCATACGTACCTTTGTGGGGGGATCATTCATAACTTCTTAGCAACCAGTTGTAATTTGAGGACTGTCTGTAACTCAAAATACACTGCCCCGGAATTGTACAGTGGTTCAAGAAATATGTGGTTTGTGTTTTCTGTGGGACTCCAAAGGCTTATTTAATTCTTTGAGAATATATTTCCTGACAAGTTTTCTCCTCCCAAACCATTATACTGAGTTACTCTACTTTAAATTATCTCTGCTATATACTGTAGCTATTTTAGGCAAACTATCAACCATATCCAGAATGAAATATCACAGCAAAATATCCAAATGTAAGCTATTATTAAGTAGAGGGCTACCATATGTCTCTTCCATTTCTAGTTATTTAGATTGGGGGTGGCCATTTTTTGGCAGGCAATGAGATAAAAACAGGGAGAAGGCATGTAATATATGCAGAGGGTGGTAATTTGGAAAAATAATTGATGTGCAAGTGTTTTTACTTTTATCTGTGATACAGGTAGCCCTCAATTTACAACCACAATTGGGTCCAGAACTTCTATCACTAAGTGATGTAGTCACTGAGTTCTGCCCAATTTTACAAGCTTTTTACTGTGGCCATTAAATGAATCATTGTGGTTGTTAAGAAAATCATGTGGTTGTTAAGCCAAGTCTGGCTTTACCCATTGACTTTGCTTGTTGGAAGCTCTCTGGGAAAGTTGCACATGGCAATTATGTGACCCCAGAACATTGCAACTGTTGTAAATACATGCCAGTTGCAAAGCATTCAGATTTTGATAGTGTGGCTGTGGGGATGCTCCACTGGTGATAAGTATGTAAGTCACTTTTTTTCACTGCCATCGTAAGTTTGAACAATTGTTAAATGAATGGTCATAAGTCAAGGACTCCCTGTATATCAGTTTTAAAGCTTAGACTTCAAATTGCCACATGCTAGCAGGAAACTGTGTTTTTCATGAATCATGACTGTGATGACACGGGGCATGGCAAGAAAGCAACACAACCAGAGAACAGGTCTAACTAACTTTATTGCTCCAATTGTGCCCCCAAACGTCCCCACATTCACTACAAGTCCTGGAGCAAAGCTCTCACATGCACCTTCAGAAGCTTCTGGCTGTGAGTAGTCCAGTAAGCAAGGTTAACCACACAGCAACCAGCAGCAGTCCAGTAAGCCAGGTTAGCCCAAACATTAACCAGAGCCAGCAGTCCAATAAGCCAGGTTAGCCAAACAGTAACCAGAGCAAGAAGTTCAGCGAAGCAGGCAAATTGGCAAGCCCCACAAGACAGAGCACAGCAATCTCCAGGCATTGGCAAGTGCACATGAGGCTCCAGAGATTCAACGCTTGTTCCCGACAAATGCCCCTCCCACTGGCACCTCCTTACATCTCAGTCCCCAGATGTTCTTTGTGAAAAGGGGCGGAGCACTCTCCTCCCTCGTAGCTGGCTCAATCTGCGTTGATCTTGCCATCTCTCCTCGTTGCTCTTGGATCAGGAGAGGGTAGCCCTTGCCTTCTCCTGAGCTCTCCCTGTCTGCAGACCTTACTACGTAATGCAGAAAAGCCTTGCCTGGACTGACTCTGCCCTTCCCCAATTTCCTCCAAGGCTCACTGTAACAGCATTGCCAAAAAAGCATCAAGAGTTGTTAATCTAATTTTGCGAAGCTTCTTTTCCAGTAACACTGTACTTCTAACTAGGGCATACAAAACCTTCCCCAGACCGATCCTCGAATATAGCTCATCTGTCTGGAATCCACACTGTATATTGGACATCAACACAATCGAGTGGGTCCAGAGGTATTTCACAAGAAGATACTCCTCCTCAACCCACAACAGAATACCTTACACCACCACAGCTAGAAATTTTGGGCTAAGACAATCTGGAACTGCGCTGCCTGCGGTCTGATCTAAGCATAGTAAACAAAATTGTCTGCTACAACGTTCCTACATGTCAATGACTTCTTCAGCTTCAACCACAATAATACATGAGCAAACAATAGATACGAACTCAGGGTAAACTGCTCCAAACTCCATTGCAGAAAATATGACTTCAGCAACAGAGTGGTCAATGCCTGGAATACTCCATTGTTACATCCTCAAACCCTCACAGCTTCAAACTCTTGCTGTCTACCATGGAACTCACCCCATTCCTAAGAATAAAGGGGGATTGCATAAGCACACCAGTGTGGCTACCATCCCTATCTTACTGTCTCCATTTACCTGTATAAACTTTCTTTGTTCATGTTTATATTAATACCTGTTCCTGTTATCTGGTACATGTTTTACAAACAAATGAAATAAAATGAAATAAAATAAAATAAAGTATCAAGGAACGTTTGAATTGAGCTTAAGAAAGTAATTTACCTATTTAACGTACAATCCTTGGCTTTCTTCGTGGTCCCTTGGCCAAATCCTAATTGGATTTTACATTGTCAGATGTCTATGGAGATTCTCAGTCATCCAGGTGCTTTTTCAAACGGCAAGTGGACTTTTTTTGTTTTTCTTTGAAGACATTTCACTTCTCTCCCAAGAAGCTTCTTCAGCTCTGAACTGATGAGAAGCCAAACGTCTCCATAGAAAAACAAAGACCAGTTGCCTGTTGAAAAAGCAGCTTTGGGATTACACTGTAATCAAAATACTAAGCGCAATGAAAATGATTCCTCAAGTATGGGATCAAAGTTGGTTTGGTGTTGTGTGAAGAATTCTCTTTGAAACTCCGGCAAAATTATTTTAAAAAGGATAAACACGGCAGCCACGGCGTAGAGAAGCTTATTCAGCAGAGGGGGTAGCTGTGAGAAATTGCACTCCCGCATCTTTAATTTTCTCCGCGCAAAAGGGAGCCTGCATAGCAATGTAAACCCTCTCACTAGTTCGTGCTTTTAATATGTGATCCGTTTTCTCCAGTGGAGGGCACTCAACGTATCGCAAAGTAGAACATTAGCACCAACAAGCTCCTAAGCATTTCATCTGTGTCTGGGAAAGAGGGAAGAAAAAGGAGGAGGGAGAGGGGGAGGGTGGAGGGAAAGAGAGAGAGGGAGAGAGGGAGAGAGAGAGAGAAAGGGAGAGAGGGAGAGAGCGAAAGAGAGAGAGGGAGAAAGAGAGAGGGGAAAAAAAGAAAGATTGGATGTGGATTGAATGTGGAGAACAACCTCGCGCGCGCAGCACAGGGCTTCAGAAAACAAACGCGCGCGCACACAGGCACACACTCGCGCGCGCGCGCGCACACACACACACACACATTTTCACACTCTATTTGGAACCCGAGCGCCTCCACGGATAAAAACTAGCTTTTGAAACGACGAAGAAAGGAGGGCAAAATCTTGGAGACGAGACCCTGAGGAGTCACCTATTATTATTATTATTATTATTTTTGACAGCTGGATTGAAGGAATGGGTCGCCGAGCTTGGGGATGGAGAGGGGCAGCCGACTGAGGAGGCTGCCTTGCAGCAGGGGGACACTTCGCGGCCTTTTCGTCCTCCCCCTCCTCCCCCTGGCTGAGAAGTTGCTTCGCCTCCATGGTCCTCTCGCGCTCCAACGAGAGGCTGAACGATTGATGCCGATGGTCCAGGCGAGGCGCTCCATGGCTTTCAGAGATTAGGTTATCCTTCCTTCCTTCCTTCCTTCCTTCCTTCCTTCCTTCCTTCCTTCCTTCCTTCCTTCCTTCCTTCCTTCCTT